>PNEQ01003000.1:60227-100971 GCA_003012365.1 Medauroidea extradentata | reverse complement strand
TAAAACAAAACATGCTTCGCCGTTGCCAACTTTGTGTTGAACAAGGAGGACGACATTTTGAACCACTTCTGTAAAGACATTTAAAATCAAGCGAATGTCAACAAAAATGTCATTGTTTGTTGGGTAGGTTTAATTACATGGATAACACAATTCACGATGAAGCAATGTTTTCATTCCTTCGTTATCACCAAGTTAAGCACAGGGGTAGGGCGGGAGCATGGGGGTAGAGGATGGGGGCTTCAAATACCTTCGACAGATCAGTGTAATGCACAGCGGGGTTGCCTACGCTGAGTTTTCATTGCGCTCCCCTACGAAGACAGTACATTTCCGCCTACGGGTTTATAGTTAAAAAGTGCTTGTTTTGGCTCGTACTACCTGCCCTCAAGCGTTGTATCATGAATTAATATACACCCTGTATATATGCACACACATGCACGCATGCACACGCACGCACGTTCACACACACACGCACGTGCACACATGCATGCGCACACATGCACAGAGGGTGTTCAGGGAGTTGGCATCAATAAAGAGGGGAGGGGGGTGATAGAGGGGCATAAGACCTACAAAATAAACCAAACATGTATAATCCGATTCGCAACCATCTAAAAGTTACGAATATTTAACGAAAATTTGGCTATGCTCTACCCTGAGCTAAGCATTTACTTGGTGGAAGAAGTAATGGCCCATGTGGAACGAAATTTGTATACCCAAAGGTGATTAGTATCGTCACTGAGAGTACAGCTTCGTGGGGTAAAAAATCACATTCACAAAAGTAGTTTTTGGTTTTGAAAGATGCCTCTAATTTGCACGAGGTAAAAAAAATATCAATGGGTGAAATTAATGATCACCCGCCATTGGAAAAACTACCTCATTGTATGGCCAATTAATTAGTAAAAACCAGTATTTTAAATTAACAAATGTCCATGCAGTAAATGTGAAAACGTAACACAATGCAGAAGATTCACACAATGTAAAATCAGCTATGAGGTCGAAATTAGTATGAAAGTAAATAATTAAATGAACTTGATTGAAATAAAAACATTACACAATGTTTGAAATTATTACAATGTAATTTGAATGTGATGTGTTTAATTTGTAAAGATAAAATAAAATGTTATTAATGAAAGTGGTAATAGTCACTTATTTCGTTAAACAAAATTGATATTATTGAAATGAAAAGTTAAGATAAACTAATTACATCACTAGGCACACTAACGTAGTTGCTGGTCCTATTCACAGCGGCCGCGGTTATGTAGAGGCTAGAGCGCTCGCCTCCTATCATAGCGGACTGGGTGTGATTCCTGAATAGCCTCACAGACAGATTTTTTGCATTTTATTAACAATACCACATCTTTTCATACAGACTATGTGTTAATATGTGGTACATATAGGGTGAAGAGTTGTGTATAATCACCAACATGTCTTGCAGCAGATCACATTACACCCTTACAAACACGTCTTTTCTAGTCGTGAAACAATGCAAGGTCTTGATCCGAAGGCAACTAAAGGAATGTAATGGAGTGATTTGTGAAGCTTTTGACAGCGATGTCTTGTAAGCCGAGGAAGGTGCAGCCCCTGTAGCGAAGTCTGTAAACCGTCGGTCTGCTGTGTGAGGGGTTCCCGGTTTGCATATGGGTACGGGCATGTCTGTAGTGTGGTCCTTCATATGATGTCATCCTCATCGGCTCTTAATACCTTGTTTTTAAAAGGCAGTAATTACCTCATATTCACCCCTCTACAATTATGGAGAATAATGTGGGCATGGAGTAGTACTGAAACGGAAAACTTGCATACACGAAAATAATTCTTCCCCACCTCCCCCCCTCGCAGCCCATCATCATGTAATAGCCACATTAGCCACAATTCCACAATTCCTGCATGCAGAAAATCTACCGGTGAGGTTATTCAGGAATTACACCCAGTTCGCTATGATGGGAGGCGAGTGCTCTGGACTCTACGTAACCGCGGCCGCTGTTAATATGAAGCTGCAACTACGTAAGTGTGTGTGGTGATGTTATTCATTTATCTTATATTTCAACTTCGATAGCATCAATTTTGTTTAATGAAATAACTAACTATTACCACTTTTAATAATATTAAATTTTTTCCTCACAAACTAAATCACATAGCATTAAAAATATATTTTAATAATTTTAAACATTGTGTAATGCTATTATTCCAATAAAGTTACGTTTAATTATTTTACTCAAATACTAATTTCCACCTTATAGCTGGTTTTACATTGTGTGAATCTTCCGCATTAAGTTATGTTTTCATATTTTCTGTATTGACGCTTGTTAATTTAAAATACTGGCTTTTACTTATTAATTAGCTATACTATGGGCAGTTTTTCCAATGGTGGGTGATCATTTATGTGACCCATTGATATTTTTTTATCTCGTGCAAACTAGAGGCATCTTTCAAAACTGCACACAATTTTTGTGAAAGTGATTTTTTTACCCCCCGAAGCTGTACTCTGTGATGTGATGTGTTTTATTTTTAATGTAACGACACTAATCACCTTTGGTGTGTACAAATTTCGTTCCACATTGACCATTACTTTTTCCACCATCAGTAAATGCTTAGCTCAGGGTAGAGCATAGCCAAATTTTCTTTAAAAATTCGTAACTTTTAAACGGTTGCGAATCGGATTATACAAGATTGGTTTATTTGGTAGGTCTTGGGCCCCTGTATCATCCACCTGTTTATTGATGTCTACTCCTGGAACATCCTGTATATGCATGCACACCAGATACATACACACAAGGTGTTTCTTAAATTATGATACCAAACCTTCAGGGTTATTCCTTATCTAGTGCAATTTTTAAGGGAGAAATTCACCCTGGAAAACTGAATTTTAAATTTGTGTTGTGGCAAAATATCGGAAATGGTTTGGATTTAAATTAAAATTTTGTGGACAACAATTAGTGTTTCTGGAATCTTCAATCCATTAAGTAACAGCTTTTTAAAATTCTCCCCTTCATGAGAAAAATAGGACTGGTCAACATCTTATTATCTAAAACTTTTGTGGCATTGGTTTTGTTATTATTTCATGTTGTCTTGCTGAGCAGTACGGTACAGTCCAAGAAATGTAAAAGGCCTTCTTGTTGCAAGTTGTTAGGATGCAACATTTACAAGAAATAAAGCATACAAATAATCATAGCCTGCAGTACAATGCATAGGACGTAGCACACATTTTTCAAAGTGTGAAACACACTTACAAGCATTTTGTGTGCAATTCCATTGCTGGTGTAGCAGCTTTTGCGTACATGCCAGGTATTGTATTGTTGACACAGAAACATAGAGTCGATTTATTGTAAACTGTGCATTACAGAGGCATACAGCAGTTGGGACATTTGTTTTGCTTAGGAAGGCAGCATGAAATGTTCACAAAATCCAATGCCACAAAAGTTCTAGTTAATGAGAGGGTGACGAGTCCTGTTATTTTCATGAAAGGGATAATTTTAAACAGCCCTTTCTTGATGAGTTGAAGATCTCAATAGCTGTTCATTATGCACAGAATTGAAATTTAAGTGTGCATCGTTTCCAATATTTTGCCAAAATACCATTTTAAAATTCACTTTCGAGGGTGAATTTGTCCCTTATGAATTGCGCTATGCAAAAATTTTTCTGTGTAGCGTTACCTCATTTTTGACAAGGAATCGCCTCCCAAAGTTTGTAACATAAATTAAGAAACACTCTGTGTGTGGATTGTACAATTTAAAATGGGTTTGATGTACATTAAATTAAACATTTTTATTTATTTTGTGACCAAATTATGTAATAATTTTAAATTGTACTATTTTTAAGCTGGTGATGTTAACATATATCTATCATGTCTTATTAATTGTATTGTAATAATAATGGGAACAGGTATGTAGTATGGGAATATTCACAGTTATATTTTCAGATTAAAAAAACTGGGTGCTGCACTGTTTTTCAATTTCATATTTTTTTTTTTTTTTTTCCAAAATGTTATTTAGATGAGATGAAAATATATTCATATATTTACATTTACTTGTTCATGACTAGCATTTTTTATACATAATATAATATAATGTCTTTTATTCAAGAGATTTATGTAACAAGACTAAAATATTTTGCAACAAATTTATAATGGATTTTTTAGTTTCATTCATAATCTAATGTAATGCTGAAATGCGTTCATGACTGTCTGATCTGAGATTAACTTTTATCAAGCTGCTAGAAACTTATGCACCTGCCATCTTAATTCATTATTGCATTTCACAACTAAGCTATCTTAGTTGCAGTAATTTTATTGTTTGTGATGGCCTTCAGTAAAATAATTATTTGTTATTATTAACCACTTTCAAATATTTATCCATTATGCAGTCATAGTCAACTTGCACAATTAAAATTTGACAAATAATTACTATCTAACATTTAGCATTAAAATAATGGAAAAATGTAGTCTCTCGTCTAAGTTAAATAGGAAAACCTCAATACTTAACACAAAAATAAATAAGCAATAGAGACAGAGGTTACTGTTCAGTGATGCTTTAGTTATTATTGTCAAAGGTAATTCACATATCAATTAAAAAATATATATTTAATGGTTCTATTTATTTACATATGGCTGTTAAGGAGATTTGTGCATATTATATGTTCTAAAACTGGTATTCTGAAATTATGTATGAACTTTTAATATCCTCACAAATGCCTCTTGGATGAAGTTGCAAATACTATTGGATTGCAATGACATGTAGCTTAGAGCAGTTAACCACAGTGTCCACCTTTTATGGCACCATGCACAGTTTACTATTTTTCTGTTTTCCTTAAATAATCCTATCTATTTTATTTTCCAAAAAATTAATTTTTGTATTACGTTCGGTGTAATTGTCGGCATTTTCAACCAACTGATGCTTGTTTGGTTATCCTTGAAAATCTATAGCAACTTTCACTTCGCAAAACACTTGGCATTACTCACATCTGACATGCCTCAGAGGTTTTATGACTCAGCACTAATTTCTCAGTATTTGTTGATTGGAACCTTGCGTAAGACTGCTTCAGTAAATATCATGATACAGTACATCATCAAACTTGAAAGATAACTTCCTTGTTTTTCTGTCCACCTAGTTAACCTGTATATTTGGTGCATTTTTTTTGAGAATTTGAATCAGTTGGAGACTTTATATATATATATATATATATATATATATATATATATATATATATATATATATATATGTAATGTATATGTATGTGTGTGTGTGTGTGTGTATATATATATATAATATAGAGCTGGGTTGATACCGATCACGATGATCGGT
This sequence comes from Medauroidea extradentata, assembly GCA_003012365.1. NCBI lineage: Eukaryota > Metazoa > Arthropoda > Insecta > Phasmatodea > Phasmatidae > Medauroidea > Medauroidea extradentata. The sequence goes on along the minus strand of PNEQ01003000.1, from coordinate 95,677 downwards.
CGATGAATGATATAATTGATTTTGCCGAACGTCGTGATTGGCAAAACATAACTGAACTTTTAAGCCGATCATTGACCATTAAGTTGTCGCTTAGATTTTCCTGCTATTTGCATTTATTTTCTCTAATAAGTAACATTTTGCTCGTCATTAAATATATTGTAATAATTTCCTGCATAAAACAATACAAAGTTATAATTTTTCCAGCTATTTACATCTTTCACCACACAAAACTAATACAAACATGATGATGTCATACCCACTATTGAAGAAAGGATGTCAAACCTCTGTGTACAAATAAATCAGAGATGGAAACACACTCCACCATGATTGTGAAGTCCTGCATTGTTTGTGGTTATGGTGCAAAAAACAGCCTGTAAATCCCATTTGATTGCAAGAGAAACTCTATTGCTGTTACTAGCGCAGCTGATATTTACGTCTCAAGCTATATCAGTTGCTTCAGTCACATTGGCAAAATTTTGCTTGTGGCGTGTTTTTGTCTCTTGTTCATGTAAAATTTTTGGTAATGCTACTTTTTTTAAAATTACTATAGAAACATTACAGAGAGCTGAATGCTAGTGTTAGGGACTGTACAATAAATGTTAATATTTTAGCAGATTATTCAATAGCAACAATAATAGAGGAATCGTATTATGTACAATCATGTTACAAATAAACTTACGTGTTGATTACTAAGTTTATGTTGTTATACACACCTAATTACATGTTATTGCAAATGTACATGCATAGCTCCCAATTTGTATTATTTTCCCATACAATGTATGTTTTTATGCCCTATGTACAATTGTATGAATGGTGTAAATTACTGTACGATTTGCTAGCTTTTGATTTTCTTTTCAGTTTTGTCAATTCATAACAAGAAATTCATACTAAAATCACACATTTTGGTACCGTAAATATCATATGCAGATGTAACATCGTAGTTACTGTAATGAAGGGGGCTGAAAATACTGTAGTTTTGATAACTAGCATACCACTTTTATAGCTTTTCTACCACATTTTTCACTACAGAATACTGTATTTTTTCACACATTGCAGATAGTATCCCAAAGTTTTCCCGAACATACCTGATCGTATATTATCTGAAGTATCATTACACAGTGACTTTGCGTAAACACAATTCATTTATTGGACTGTATTAGCAAACATGGATTTTAGGTTTACCGTTTTCGTGTAATCATTGTTCAAGAATACGTGACGAACTGTGTAAAGTGAATGAAACTATCGTTATCTTCTTATTTTCACTGCGAAAATGAAGTCACACATATGCGTCTATGTACCTGGCACATGTTTTTTGTGAACATTGTTTTTGTTGGGCTCAAACTTATCAGTATGTACGGTTTCTTTCTCAATTACACAATAGGCCTATTTACAGTGTCGAAGAGTGGGTTTTAAAAATGTAAAGTGTGATTTAATTGGATAGTTTGCATTTAATTAGAATATTTTGTGCATATATGGAACTGTGAAATAGGGTAACTGTGTTACCTAAAATAGTTTAATATCTCTTGAGGTATTAAAATCTGTTTCTGTTTTTAAAACATGCAAAAGCGAAAACTAACAACACTTAGGTTTGTGCCGAATTTTTATGTGTAGTAAAGTTATTAATGGTATTAATGTTGGTGCAACAGATCAGAGTAAGATAGATTCAGTGGTTTCCCTGTTAAATTTGCTTTATAACAGGGAGGCTACGTAATATTAGCCATGAACACAACATACAAACAGCATGGAATAACTTCAGCTAATTTTATATTAGGCTAATTATTTAGCAGGTTCTAAATATATTTTGCTTACAACACTACGTTGAATATGTAGACTGTGTAATCATAAAATGACTAGTGATAGTTCAATGGCAGTTACACTTATACAGATGAAATGCTGCAACTTGTTTACGCTTTACTTTTATAATTTAAAAAATTGTACTGTTCTTAAATTCTTGAGGTTGGCATGTATGTATGTGTTTGCACTGTGGCATGGTAAATAAGGGTTTTATTTATTCATTATTGGAAAGTACAGTACCCTGCTTGTCAGAGCACATTGCACAGACAAATCAACAAAAATTAAAAAAAAAAAAAAATAGAAACATATGGTCCATATACTATATACTGTTTGTACATACACGTCTGCATTGTTAAACTGTTATTGTTTGTAACTTTTTCTTGTTTTAGTACTGTTAATTAGTAAGAACTCTATATTATATCTATAGTTTCATTTTACTTTTACTACTAACATATTTTTACAATTTTATTTTTTTACCAACTAAAAATGGCTTTATTTCCTTTTTTACTAACTTACAAGTATTATCATAAATTTGATGTGGAATTTCATTGTAAACTAGTACCAGGTTGTCTGATCCCTTTAGTTCCAAATGTGGTTGTGTTTTTTTTATTCTCTATGTATTTTCTTTTTATTTCATGGATATCAGAGTTGTTAAGGGAAAATGTTGTATTCAATATTATTAATCCTTTACACAGGGGTAGTCTGCAAGGGGCTCGGGGGTAGTGTCGCAGGTTCCTTAACCCAGGTGCTGACCGGCTTCTGTGCAACGCTGTTCCATATCCCTTGTCGGACTCTCCTCACCTCTAATTGCACAGTGTGAGAAACTTTGTGTTGCACAGGAGGCTATGTTTTAAGAATGGAGCAGAGTGGTGAAGTTCCAACAATGGCCACAGGTGGGCCAGGAGGAAAGAATGAAGGAGCAACAATGGGGATGTTGATCTCCAGACAAATATGCGTATAGTTTCTGAAGTTAGGATTTGTTTTGGAGGTTTGTTAATCATCGAAGGGAGGGTCAGATAAAGGAAGAGAGGTGGAAAACCAGTTAGCTGATTGCAAGGCTAGTCATATAATTGCGTGGCTGTTGAGGGGAGTGCCCTGTCTGACAATGGCGACCACCTCCCTCTGGATCCAATAAGCCCCAGTCTCAGGGTCCCTGACCTCAGTTGCCTTCTGAACTAGCTTGGCAAACTCTTGTCTGGACTTAAGTTTTCTGCTGGAGTATTTCAGCATAGCCTCATATGAGATATGAGTGGAGATAGAGGATAGTGGTATTTTGAGAAAGGATATAACGAACAGTTATCTCCTAGAGTTGCCAGTATAGCATGCAAGTCCTGTATTACACAGGATGTTGCAAAATTCCATGCCAATATTCTAGGGAAACAATCCTCATGTGTAGAGGAACAAAAAGTGTTACTTGAACATTGGTCCAAAAACGCACTATTTCTGCGCTGCAGTTGGCATACATGACGTATGGTTGATAGTGCGCTGGTAGGATCATGTTCTTGTGTCATAGTTGTTCCTACTGTCTGTGTGTTAGTGGCGTAGTGTGTGGCATAGTAACATGTTATGTACTGCTATAATGATGCCCCACAGCAACATGATCCTACCCGCGCACTATCAACCATACGTCATGTATTGCCAACTGTAGCGCAAAAATGGTGCGTTTTTGGACCTATGTTCATTTGACACTTTTTGTTCCTCTACACGTGAAGATTGTTTCCCTAGAATATTGACATGGAATTTCGCAACATTCTGTATAACTCTATTGTTGGCATTGGTGTAGGCAGATTTGTAAAAAAATGCTAGAAGTGCACCTTTGCATATCCCTGTGTCTGTTTACCAACTTTCCTCAATCATAAATCATAAATCAAAGATACCCGGTCACTGGCTGGGAGGTGCACAGGCTAGGTGCCTATTCCAAGACGTAAGAAGATTTAGGGCAGGCCGTAACAAATTCCTGGGATGAGCCGAGGAAAAGGCCGGAGAGTTTTAGTTCTTGTGAGGAGAGTCTTGAGAGCACGTCTTATCATCTCTGATACTGGCTCGTAGGCTGGTGTAGTTGTGCAGCTGTCTGGTGAAAGGCGCTTCAGGGAGGGGTCAAGTGGTCGCTAGTCTCTTAGCCAAGTGCTGGTATGATGATGGGGTCAGAGAAATCTGTAGGTAAGTAGAGTTGTTACCTAGCAATTAAAATTGCTGTAGCAGCATTTGGAATCAATCTCTATCAGAGCTGGGATGAGGGAACAACGTGAGTAGTTCCCTCGATGAGGAACTGATTTCTGTGGCTATTGCTCACTCTTTTATACCCTCTTTGGGGTGGTCCACTGTGATAGGCTGGCCAAATGTGAGGTGACACGGGCGCGAAGGGGGGTAGATCACTCCCTCTCGTTTTGTTCTTCTATGTTCTGCAGGTAGAGTGCTTCTGAGCGACTCTAGGCATCTTGTTTCAATATACATATCCTTGCCGGAGGTTTGTTGGAATGGAAGGATAATTAAAGAAATATTCGTAGATGTTTATAAATGATTGGAGATGGGTTCACGATTCCACAATATGGTGTCCAGCCTGGAAGGTTGGACCACATGGCACAACTCCCCCCCTCTTGAGTCTTCGATCTTCTTGAAGTCCACATAACTAGATCACCAAGTGTCAATCGGATCGGGTGGGAAGTGCCTCCAACCAGAAGGCTGTATCCAAACTCAGACAATGGGACCACAGTGTAGGTCCTCCAACGAGATGGCCACGTCCAGGGCCAAGAGAGTGAATGCCAACCTCCGAGGACAACAGCTCGACATCAGGACCGCTAAGCGCCACACGGCGCGACATGCCAACCAGAGAGCCTCTTCTCCCAAATCTACAGCGCTTTCCCAGGAACCAGGGCACGGTCGGGTGACATGTAAACAGACACACTCTTGAAACAGTGACCTATCACTTTACAAGTTAACAATATAACTAATTACACAAAAATACAGCATGATTATTCCTTCACACATGTCATTCCAGAGAGATTGTTGCACCTCCGTTAATACACACCTTTTCAACACCAAAATACATACATAAAATACCCCTCCTAACAATAAATTTTCAAAATACAGGGGATCCACTATACATTCAGTAATCATAAAATGAATCGGGTCATCACCCACACAATACTCTATGCTTCGTATTACATAGTTCCTACCCACTGATAATAATATAACGCATTATAAATCATACAATTCACATTCAAAAACACACACATTTAAATGAATAGCCATTACTTATCCACTAATAAACGTATTCATATATATAATGAAAGTAACCATATACACATCGCTCCTCCAGCTGGATTATAATAATAATAATCTTAAACCCTAATCAGTATAATTATATATATATCTCAACTAAGCGTTCACACTATCACATTTACCAGCTGTATCGGTACCTTGCGCAACTTACATCACTATCTTTATGCTAACTATACTAAACATCTTAACTAACTTAACTATCACACACCATTTTTCACTCACATCCACACCATGTTAGTCAGCAATAGGAAATTACACTAACTAATCTAACCTAAACTAAACTAAGCTAAGCGCGCCTACCTACACACAAAAACACCAACTAACACTGAATCTCAACATAAACAAACACGCCGGCAACTACACACAAAACATTAACACATGACAAAACACACCACCACAGCACAAACACTACAGGGCCGACCCACGCCCGCTTCTTCATTGGGGGCAGCGACGGAGCAGAGATGAGACGTCCTCATCCTTTGACGTCTTCACTGGTCTTGTTCATCATCAGGTGCCTTCTTAACATGGGTCACATGGGCCTTACAAACCGTTTTACCTGAAACAGAGTCTTGCAGCAACAAGGTATTAGGCCCCAACAACCTGCTAACTCTCAGTGGTCCTATGTAGGGCGGCTGCAATTTACTAGTGGTTGCCGATAAATTCGATGCCTGCACGTAGGAAGGACAATACACAATCTCCTACATCAAAATTAGCCGGAGATCGACCGGCGTTAACCCATGCTTTCACCTGCCATTTCGCATCCACCAGATTCCCAGCAACTTCCTGAGCCAACAGCTCACGCTGACCATCAGACATCGGCAATGATGGGGAAGGGACACCCCAGATGTTAAGCAGTGGGTGTGTCAGGTCGCAACCCAAAAATATCCTTGCCGGAGTGTTCTTCATCACACCATGAATAGACGAATTGAACCCAAGGGTAACCAGATCCAGGTCCTCGTCCAAGGCCGCATGGTCAGTATTATACAAGGCAGTGAGCACTATCTTAAGATTGCGGTTAAAACGCTATACTGTATTACCACAGGAATAATACGGACTACTCATATAATGTCTTACCGCCCAACGGTGGCACATATTTTTGAATTCCTTAGACCCAAAATAGGTGGCATTGTCACTCACCAGGTTAACGGGCATCCCGACCACACTCCAAACATTCTCTGTCAGATGCCGAACAATCGTTCGTGCGGTCATGTGAGAAGGAATACAAACTTTGAAAATACATCCATCACAATCAAAACGCACACTTTCTGCTGTCTGGAATGAACTAGCGGTCCAAACACATCAGTGTGGACCGTTTCCCACACAAAGGTCACATCCTCAACGGAGTACAAACTCACGTGAGAATTGCGAGGGGGTTTTGCTCTTAGGCAATCCTTACACTTGTTCACAAAATCCTTAACATCCTTTCTTAACCCAACCCAGTGGAATCTGGACGCTATTTTTTTATGCGTTCGTTCACAGCCTAAATGGACACCAAACACTGACGAATGGAAATACGTCAACACCTCGGCACGGAAAACTTGAACCACTAACAGGTTCTGACGGCGGCTCCGACCCACATAATACAATAACCCATCCTTCATGGCAAACTGTAGCACCTCCCCCTTTGCAATCCCACTTTCCCACTGCAGACACTCCTCGTCACGGTCCTGGGCAGTTCTTAAGCCCACATAAAAATTAGGTGCGCTCACAAGGCGTCACACGACACAATAGGAACATCCACATCTGGTTCAAAATCCTCGACAGCAAACATTCTGGAAAGGGCGTCTCTGACTACAGTCTCCTTCCCGGGAATATGACGTTTCAGAAACCTTAATCGGGTTAGGCGGTAGACCCAATGACCTAATTTCCCGAATTCATGAGAGTGGGACAACAACCAAGTAATAGCCTGATTGTCAGAATACAGGTCAAACTCAACAGTATCCAGATAATCTGTGAACTGCGTCGCCCCATAAACACACGCTAGCGCCTCTTTCGTACGCCCTTAGTTTCCTCTTCCCGTTCGTCAACACCCCACTCGCGAAGGCCACGGGGACCTCAGCGTAATTCCCCATCTGACCCAAAGCTACCCCTAGCGCTTCCGACGACGCATCCACATGAAGAACAAACTGTGCGTCAAAATTGGCAAGATTTAATACAGGGATAGTGGCCAGTTCTGCCTTTAATCGCTTGAAGGCCTGCTCTTGATCACTACCCCAAACAAAAGGCTGACCACGCCGCTTCAACAAATTCAAGGGGGCCGCGATTTCCGCGAACTGAGGTATAAATTGCGAATAATAACCTATCATGCCCACAAATTTAGAAACACCCCTGAGGGAAACGGGACGTGGAAAATTAACAATCGGCTTCACTTTTGCTGGATCCATGAATAACTTCCCATCTGCTATTACATATCCCAAAAACTGCACAGAATCGGAACACCACGTGACTTTAGAAGGATTAACCATCAAGCCTGCCTGTCGCAAATTCCAAAGCACCTCCCGAAAATGTTCAACATGCTCGTCCATTGACTTACTGTACATCACGATGTCGTCAATGTAATTAAACACATACTTAAATTTAAGCTATGCCATATTTAGTTGACTGCAGTCAAAGCATTAATTAGAGCATATTGTTATTTCTAAGTTATTCAAATTCTTCAAGACAAATTTTGGTGTGTTTTCACTTAGTAAGTTAACGAAAAGAAATTTTATTATATATGTTCTGAATTACGTAGCAAAAACTATTTTGAACAGTTTGTTTCATTTATCCTTTAAATAATAATAATAATCTCTAAAGCAGTATAAGCGAAGGAACATTGGCTTAGAAGGGGCTCCTTACTTTTCAGATATATGATGGAAACAAGAGTATGTAATACATGTTAATTTTTGTTAGGTGGATCTTAATTACTGGTCGAACTTATTGTGAAACGACCAGCCTGCGCTTGGGATATACTTTTTTGATAAGTCAGTTGTGTTTCTAGGGTTTTGTTTAGAGTCACTGTTAATGTTTGTTTTGCATAAATAATGCTAGCCAGTGTTACTGACACTGTTTTTAAACACTTTAAATTTAAATCATAGAAACTTTCACAGTTTCGATAAGTTGCAAGGTTTTTCACTGGCGATTCTGTAGTTTTGCAACGTTAACTGATAGAAAAGGTGAGCAAAAAAAATACAGATTGGGTAACAGGTTGACTTAAGTGTATGTCACTATTTACTATGTACAAATTCTGCCATTTACTCGGTAAAGAGAAAATTGCAGTTTAAATCAGTAACTGAAATGTAAGTTCAACAGTTTCACATGCTTTTAGTATACTTGTAACATACAGTGCACCACCGTTTCTAAAGCAAGCTTTCTTTTAAATTTTTTTGCTAGTTTTTTAGAGAGTTTTTTGTTTTGATAAGTTACACTTCAATGCGCAGTATTGACTTGACGCCGTGTCTGGTGAGAGTGAGGTAGGAATGGAGCTGCGTTGGAATGCTCTGGACGCCACCCGGTTAAGCGCGTAGCTGGGAACACTAGGCTCGATGGGTCGTGGTCTGTTCGTGCTGGCGTGCCCCTCTCTCACCTGGCGAGTCGAAACAGCTGGATATCGGGAAAAGCAGGGAGGACCTGGAGAAAACTACACCTTACATGGACATTTATGGGGCGGTCCACACCCCCATAACCTAGGGCCTTAAGCGAGCCAGTTCCAAATAGCGAAACAAAGTAAAACACTGTGCCGGATAGTTGCACACGCGCATTACGTTTCTCGGTGGACGAATCAGAGTCCCGAAGCGCGGCACTTCTCTCTCGTTCCGTCCGTCGCGGCCGCTGCTTCCAGACTGCCTTCTTCATGCGCTGGTAGAGGGAGGGGGCGACGAAGCCATGTGTCCTGCACTGGCAGATGGCCGTGCGGCAGCGTCATTCTCGGTGTCAAGTTCACACACGCCCTGCCGCCGTCACTGATCCGCCACACATACTCAAGTACCGCACATCTGCCATTACCAACCAGCGCACACCTGCCACTGACACACTCTGCGAACACCTGCCGTGACCATGCGCAACTCCACCTGGCCTGTGGCCTGGTACAACGACATACGCCCCCCTCCTGAAGACGACTGGTCACAGCGGGTGTGTGCATTCGCTATGTACTTTGCTGTCGGTGTCGCCCCACCCTACTGATCACTAGAGTCTGCTGTTGGTCCAAGTCTCCGGCTTCATCTTCTAAGTCGTTGGGTGGTGCACAGCTGTTTCTGTCGTGGGCGAGTTCATAGGTTGTAGGGCTCCCTTCGGTGTCTGTTGATATGGGTTGAGGGAGTAGACATTGGGGTGCTGGCCGTCTGTAACACCAGCATGTCGTAGGATGTTGTGGTCTTTACGTCCTGATGTTCTGCCACTGGCGGCTGTACCATAGGCGCAGATGATTGAGGGCCACCAGCCACGCCCCACTCCGGAAAGCGGCGAACACGAGGACGAAACCAGGCAGGTGTTCTTCGTCTGCATTTCCGTTCGTTCCTCAGTTCAGGGTTGATCCCTTCCTCTTGCTGGCCATTTGTGCTATGCTCGGACGAGTGAACCTGGGGTTGACTGCTGCGTCGACGTTGTGGTTGACATCGAGGCGACTCTTATGGTTCCTCTATGTGTATGGTAAAAGTTATACTCTCCAGTGGCGCATCCCGTTCCCACACTTCCCGGACGATGGGTTGGAGTCTCGGCTCATCCTCATCAAGCATGGTCACTATTGGTTCGGCTTCCTGCGGCGGTGTTATGACACCAGGCGTCAACGGGAGAAATAACGCCAGTCCCAGAGTCTTGTCACATCTGCTTTACGAGTGTTTGTCACTCTCTTCTTGGAGTGGTGTCTCAGTTTGTGGGTGTAAGGTGTCCTCTGGTGGGGCCTGTGTCACATCTTCTGTGTCTGTCTCCTCGTCAGCCGGCATAATAGGATCCACCCTTAGTTCATCTCGATGGATCTTTCGGAGGCGCCTGTCCCCATCTCGGACCAGGTAGACGTGTTGTCCTATGCGTTTCCGCACTGTGTGGGGTCCTGTCCAGCGAGGTGCTAGTCCTGCACAGAAGTTTCGTGTGCTGGCCGACAATGGATGTTTCCGAGCATATACCAGTGTCCCTACCTCCGAGGGTGCAGGAGGGTTTTTGTGACACTGGCAGAATTTTTCGCACTTACGCCTCTATGTATTGACATGCCGTACACTTCCATGTCTCCATCCTACTTAATTATTTTATTTATTAAGTATTATTAATTTGCTGCAAAAATATGACACAAAATTGGCAAAAAAACTCTGTTGATCAGATTGCTACCGTACTTCACAGGATCACTCGCTGGGCTAATATTAAGATTGCCTGAAAATTTCATCAAAATCGCTCCAGCCGTTATGGAGTTCGTAGGTAACATACATATACACAAAGATTTTTATGTACAGTGAACCCTCGATAACTCGGACTAAAGGGTGGGAGAAGCTGTCCGAGTTACGATTTGTCCGTGTTATCGAGGGGCATCCGGGGAGGAGGGGTAATCAGTCATTAATCACAAGAAACGTGAGGAAATCAGTACGCTATCATTTCTACAAGCAAAAGAGGCGGCAATATATACTGCTTTGTACGTATCAATTTACAGGAGGGGGTAGTGGGGAAATTATCACTGTAACGTAGATTAACTATAAAAGAATGTCAAACAACCTGGGCCGGCAGATTCTTTTTTATTTATTTTGTATGCTAATTCTGACTGATCTTTTTTTATCTGTGCTAGAAGCTGGCACCAAGGCACCCTTCTACCACATAAAAGTTGAAACCTTCTCACGTTTGGCTGACGACAGTAGTCTATGTGCGTGCGTGCGCGTGTGTGTGTGTGTGTGTGAGAGAGAGAGATAAGCTAGGGGGGTAGAGCGCTAGCGGAAGTAGTCAAGGTCAACCGGTACAGTCTCAACAATAATAAAAACACTGCACGTGACCACACGCAACTCACGAGATGTTTACGTTAAAAATTGCTCAACATCAGCATGTCACAGTGTCTGCAGCCAGCTGCTAGTTTCCTACGAGAAATGGTTTTTTTCAGGGCCTATTTGCTAGAATATGAGGCCAGGAGCAACGTAAATCTCAGTCTACCATTCCTCCTTTTTTTTTTTTTGTTTAGTTGAAGTCTACGGCCATGGTTGAAGTGATAATGTGCGCTTGTAGGCCTCCCTTCATACTATCTTACCTGGGCTGCGTCGTCATAGATCAGTGATGTATTTACACACACTTTACACTTTTTTAAAATAGAGTTCACAGATACCATAAACATTAACGGGAACTCAATAAAAGCCCATTCATTTTAACCTTTTAACTTTTTCAAAAACGATGCCCTCTAGAGTGTGCGGCCCGGGGCAAAAGCCCCTTTCTGCCCTCCCCCTTTTTTTATAATTTATTAAGCCCTGTTTTTTTTTTCTATATCGCGCCAGCCTCTAGCATAGTGGATTAGGCGCCATTTTACGGTGCGAGAGGCCCTGGGTCGAATCCTTGCTCGGGCATGAATGTTGTGTTGTTCTTTCACCTCACTTCACCCTAATCAACTTGTAAGACGTTGTTACAGGGCAGTAAAACCCTCTCACCACCTTGCCTACATTTCAATGCAAACCAGTGGCTTTTAATTTTTTTATTAATGTCCGGAACAAATTGTTTTTTGCAATCTTGAATTTATCGCACATTCCGGAACAAAATAAATTTCCCTTTAGGTGCCATTGTGACCTGTAGTTACCGTCCAATTCACCAGCATCATACTGAAATGTTTATTTATGACGCACGTACATGTTAATATAATAAAATAATTTTATTAAAATTAATTTTGTTTTTTGCATTTCTGTCTGAGTTATCCGAAGTCCGGGACATCGAGGTCCGAGTTATCGAGGGTTCACTGTATAAGAAGATTAATTAGAAAAGTAAATAGTTACATTAGTTTGTTAAAGATGCATGATGTGTTAATTATCGTATATTTTTATTTAGGTGCTGATATACAAACTTGATTCTAACATAATACCTTCTTACCGCTTATCTTTGTTTTGTTCCTTGTATATGTTCGCCTTTGTTTAAACAGAAAAGGAAATTTGATGACTAAAAGAAAGGAAATGGTCAAAATGGGATTTCATGTTATTTATTAACCTGATAACATGTGATATTTGTGTTCTTATATATATATATATATAACATGTTGTACTATTTCTTCATGTCGAGCCCCTAAAATTTTAGAAAATTGTGGGAAAAATAAAATAACTAAAAGACTGATTGAATGTGATGTATACACCTTCCAGCAGTTGCATTCTGAATCCTCCCCTTCCTTTTTTTCACACCTTCAGACAAACTGGTCTCTGATACAACAGTTATACATTGGGCTAGGATGGGCTAGGAGTATGTGGTTTAGTTGCATAAAAGCCAGCCAGGCCTTGTAAATAATACAATTCTACCGTTATAGCTAGTCGAAGAAAGACTATCTCTGACTCAGAAACATGCCACGTGCCTGGAGGCATTCTTATCTGCCGGGTATCGGCTTTCTCTTCTCCGCTCGCCGATAAACAGCGGCCTGAACACCACCCTGTTTGCTTCTTGTTACGAGTTCAATCAGCCCATGCCTGCAGCTGAACGTAGCGCTATCCTATGAAGATTATATGAACCACCACAAAACCCCGCGCGTGAGGAAATATTATCTCTCTCACGCTCTTAAAAAACTTAATTTAATATTAATTTTTTACTTAATTTAAGCTAAAACTAGAAGCTTAATTAACTTTTATCTTCTAACGCATACTAAGATAGCTTCATCAACCAGTGTCTTCCTTTGGTTCTATAGTGGAAATACACATAGCATTGTAATTGTGATGTACTGAAGCAGATCACGTCTAATGCTTAAAACATATGAGGGGTGATATCCCTGTATATAAAAATGAACACTGGCTGACTGACTGACATACCAAACTGCAGCCTAAACCACTGCACCTAGAATCGTTAAATTTTTTGTGAGGGTTCCCCTCAGGTTGTATGCGAGTATTAAGAAGGGATTTCTAAAAATTTGGTGAAATGTATTTCCGAAGAAATGTCGATAGAGAGCTCGATACCGATGGCCTATCATTGTGATTTTTACTTTAGTAGGACACTCATAAAAATGTGTATTAGCCAATTTAAGGATTTTTCGAAATTCAACATTTAAGGGGGTGAAAAGACCTTAAATGTGTTTCCAATTAACTATTGATATCTATCGAACCCTTCGGGATAGAAAGCTTGTGTTCACTTCAAAATGTTGCTTACGTAAATACCCAAAAAGTAGTTTTAGGATTTTTTGAAATTCGACCCCCAAACAGTAAAAACAGGCAAAATGTGTTTATGAATTGTCTATATCACTGAAACACAATTGACTATCATCATGATTTTTACTTCAGTTGGTTACGTATACAAATGTCAATAACAGGACTCCAAGTCATTTCGAAATTCTTTAATTAAGGGGGTGAAAATACGTGAAATGTGTTTTATATTATTCCTTCATATCTATCGAACCAATCGAGATATTGAAGTGCTCTTTGCTTTAGATTAATGCATTTCTAAGTATCTAAATACCATTTAAGTATATTTTCCAAATTCTGCCCCAAAGAGTTTAAAAAAGGTAACGTGTGTTTTCTATTCAGAATAGATAAATATTGATTCCATTGATTTTTATTTAGCGACGTGATTTTTGTTTAAAATTGGTGCTTACTCAAATACCTGAAAAATTATTGCACTAATTTTTGAAATTCCCAATCTAAGAATGTGAAAAGTGGTGAAAAATTATGAAATGTGTTTTTAATTAACCGTTGATATATCTTGAACCCAACGGGCTATTGTCGTGTTTTTCATGTCTAAGAGAGACAAGTGTTAGCATATGTACGTTATCCTCATTTGGGTGCCGCAGTCTGGTTTATTTTGCCGACCACCAGGCAGAGGCTTCTCGTTTTACGTTCAACTCAGCACTATCAAAATTTTTTCCAGTCCCCAAAAATAGTTTCAAGTAACCACATACAAAATACTTTATGTAGACATCGATTTATATTTCCTTGTGTTTTTTTAGCTTATTTATTTAGCTTAAAACTTAAAAAAAAAAAAAAAAAGACAATTAGAAAACTAATTACATAGTTATTCACAAGACTTTCACATTCTGATGATTTATGTCATGTGGGTATAAAAAAATACCATAGAACTGCTCACGAATAATTGCAGTCCTCGCATATAGCTAAAAATATGAGCTGGTGTAAATCTACCACCTGTAAAGTCCTCTGATAAAAACATAGGAAAGTGTGTATTTGTCCTCAGACTGCTTGCGAGTTATTACATTCCTCACATTTAGCTTAAAATGTGAGTTGTAGCATAATGCTACATACTGTAAGGTGGCCAAAGTCTTTCGATTATACAATTAAATATATTTTTTTACACAGTAGTATAGAATTTGTTTGAAAAAAAAAAAAAAGACAAGGTTTCTTTGAACAAATAATAAAGTCAGCTTTTGCCTAAAATTTGTTGTAGAAAGTTTGCCCAACTTGAGGTATTTTCTATGTTTTTTGAAGGTCACTATTTATATTTTCGCAGAAGTTGGTAATATAAACCGTTATTGTGACATAAAGTTGTAGGTCACTGTGCAAGTGAATTTTGGATTTCGGTTTTTATATAGAACCTATGTAAATAATTTAATAAGAAAAAGGTATTATAATCCCAAATTTAATAATGTTTTTGAAATATGAATGATTTTCAAATTAAATATCCCTAGTTCAAATTTTGGAACACTATTATCCTGTGACAGGGAATCGGAAAGCTGTAAATTTCTGTAGAGTTTAAAAACACGCTTCTGCAGTTTTTTTAGAGAGGTGAAAACATACTTAGTAAATTATTATATTTCAAACAAATTTGGTTACAAACTTGTGACTTCACCTTTTTTTTATTTGGTCTAGTGGTCAGTTTTACTGTCTAAAATCTAAAAATTTCATATCACGTTTCTATTTTCACTATGTAGAATACCTTCAAAGCACTTTAGGATTTATGAAACTGTGTTAAATTTTCATTCAGCTTTATAATCTCTTTTGAGTGATTTTTGAATGGAGTATTTCTAAAATGTGTAGTTACGTCAGTTGACCCACAGTAAAATTATGGTGTTATGTATTTTGACATTTTCAAAACAACTTTAACAATATAAAAGTTTCTTTGTTAAATTTGAAACCTTAAAATATTTTTCATTTCCTTTGTATATTTTCTGTGGCATAATGAATTTGATACTGAGTTACCAATATACTAGCTTTGAATAAGTAAATAAATTTTGGCCTGCGCGTAACATCATTCGAAGATGCACTGGAATGAAAAGTTGGGGAAACGGCATATCCCAGAGTGAACCCGCCAACTAACGGCATTGTTCATCCCGAGTTCCACACAAGCGTAAACCCATGACCCGACCCACCGGGAATCGAGCCCAAATCGCCTAGGTGGGAACCTAGAGGTCCACCGGGCTGGACTACCACGGGCAAGTCCTAGGTTTTATATGTCCTCTGGTGAAGTTGTCAAGTTGACAGACCTCAGAATATGCTTTGAGATCAAATGGGCAGTGTTCTTGGAACCGCACCTATCAACACAGTCCTTGAAACACCCCTAAATACGTATAGGTGTGTGTGTGTGCGTACATGTGTGTGTGTGCTGGCGCATGTGAGGATGGGGGTTGTGGATTTATGGACGGATGGATGTGGATGGATGGACGGACGGACGGACGGACGGACGGAAGGACCCACTGTTTTTACTTTATACACAGTTGCCATGTCAGTGAAGGTAGCATTGTTAATATGCAAGCTTCGTGTGTCTTTCAGTGACATTGTGTATGTCCAACAATATGTAATCTCATTTTGTACTACAAGTAGAAATAAAAAAAAATATGTTATTGTAATTTGTCTTGTGTCAAGTCTTACGTAGGTACATGATTAGTAAAATGTACATTATTAACTCATTTTACCATTTTTTGGTAAAGCGAGTATTACGTATGTTGTACTCTGGGCTATGGAAACAAACGCACATCAGTGCTCTCGAAAATTAGAATTAAGTTCGTCGTTGAAACATTGGTTTTGCAGCCTTTTTGAGCATTTATGTCATATACTAATGCTAAGTAATAATGAAGTTATTTTTGAGTAGTAACTTTTAGTAAAGTCCATAGTATTAACATATGTTTTGAAGTCACTCAGAGCAACTTTTAAGTGTTTGTCATCAATATAACATTCGTCTAGCAGCAATTTAAGATCTGATGCATGTTTTCCTGCTTACATACATTTTATGTGATCACAACAGCTGTCTGTATGTACGAAATTTGCTGTTAAAAGTGTTAAAATTATAACTTAAGCTAGATATATGTTAACTTAATTATACATTCTCATTTCCACATAACAATTGACTATGATTTGCAATATGATATACAAGTATAAACCAGTAATGGCTGTGATACTGTGTGATCTTTGTTGTTTTCTGTGCTTTGAAGGACGTCCATTAATGTAAATAAAAAAAAAAGGTTCCGAAGTTGCAAAATATTTTCTGCACTTAATCTTTCCTTTTCCTTCCATAATTGTCCTTAAACTGTACCCACCCACCTCCTGGGAGGAGACAGAGTTTAAAATGGGGCATGTTTTCGATTTTTTCTCACATAAATGGCTATAGAATCTAAACTAATTTAGATATCAACTTGAAATTTGGTACGGATACCTTACTTGTCAGTTAGTTACCTCAAACAAATTTTCCAAATTTTCAAAATTGTGAAAATTGAGGTTTGCCCATTTTTGGTGTATTCCCAAATGTTTCAATTCGTAAACCTATTCAGTTTTTGGGTTTATTTGAATGAGTGTCAAAAGGTTAGCGGAAAGAAAAATTTATTGAGAAAAATATTTTTTCGATTTTAAAAGAGGTCCAAATTAGGGGGCCAATAACTTTTGAACTGTTTGACCTATGGATCTGCGCTTTTAACAGTGAACTACTCTAACACATTTGTATCAGTACTTAGCAATTTTTGATTAAATTGAAATAAATTTTCTAGACCCAGAACACCCCTAAATCAGATATCTCAAATAGTTTGGAAGTTGTAAATTTTTAAAAAAATTTCCATGCTCACCACTGTTGTTCATCCCAGCACAGTTCAACAAGTTTGTGTGTTGCAATAGGCGTATTTTAGCTGTTGAATTGGTAGCGGTACCTGTAAACAGAGCATTTTAGCACTCCTGTTTACAAGGGTGTTTGCAAACATGCTGCAACCGGGCTGAGGGTGTTTGCACGTTTCTGGCAAACGAGGCAGGAGGACGGTTACAGGGTTTGTTCACAGGATGTTTACATTTACTTTTATTTCCTGTTTTGTTTCGAACAAATCTGAAACCAAAACAAACTGTATTTATGTGAAATAAGGACGAAACTTAAGTTATTTTAAAATAAAATGATGTAATATTAATTTTTCATCATATACTGGTGCACAATTAAATTTATTTCTACAATGTATTATGTTGTACATGTAAAAAAAATAGTGATAGTAGTTTATTTTCCAATAAACGTATTCGTGAAGAAGTATTGTCTGTTATACAGTCCAATTCTATTCCTGATAAGACAATAACAAGTACACAATTTCGTAACTGTATTGTGGTAGCCATTTATGTTTACTGAATATTGCATTTTAGCGATTTCTTGTAAATGCAGACAGATTCGGCAAACACTTGCTAACAGCTTGTGACCAATTGAACCGCTAAAATACGCCTAATGATTTACCTGGGTCGGTTCAAGTATCCACATTCATAGATAACGTTACAAAACACATTTTCCACTTAAGAAAACAAGGCCCTTGTCCACACTTCCAGTTCAGAATGCATACAGTGGCAGGTTTCCAATAAATGTTAATTAATTCTACATAGCTCTAACCCAACGGCCTTTACTTCAATGGGTGAACCATAAAAAATCGATCATAAAAAAGCATATTAGCTAATTTTAAGTATTTTTTTGAAATTTGAGTATTAAGGGGATAAAAAGATCTGAAATGTGTTATCAATTAATTATCGATATCTATTGAATCCTTCGGGGTACAGAGTTGCGTTTTACTTCAAAATGATGCTGATGTGAACACCCAAATAATGGGTTTTTGACCCTAAAAAAAGAGGAGAAATATGTTTTTTATGAACTGTCTGTATAGCTCGAACCCAGTGGGCTATTGTTTTGATTTTTACTTAAATTTGATACGTATACAAATATATTACACAGGACTTCGAGACGTTCAAAAGTCTTTAATTAAGGGGGTGAAAGGACGTTAAATGTATTTTTGATTTTTCTTCCATTACTATTGAACTAGTCGAGACATCGAAGTACTGTTTTTTTAAATGTTGTTTACATAAAGACCGAAAATGTATTTTACGAACTTTTCAGAATGTGACTCAAAACATGTAAAAAAAAAAAAAAAAAAGTAAAATATATTTTTGATTCATTATATATATATTGATTTCACTGAGTTTTTAAAGATTGGCCTAATTTTTGCTTGTGAAAATGTTTCAATTACTACTTGAAATGTAGTTTATTGATTTTTCGAAATTAGACACCTAAGGAGGCAAAAAGTTATGACACTGGATGAAGAGTGTTTTCAGTTAATTGTCTACATATTTTAAAATAAATGGCCTGTCGTCACAGTTTCCACTTAAATGAGACACCTGTACAATATCCTTACTGTCTATAACGAATATTTTTCTTTGTTTTTCTTCGAATCCTAATGGGATGAAAACTCATTGAATATGTTTTACATAAATCCACGAGTGCTATTGATCCACCGAGGTTTGGAGTTGTTTTTCATGTTCTAATGATGAATTTGTAAATACCCTAAACAGATTTCAATAATTTTCAAAATCTGTACTCTTAGGGTTGTGATTGATGTAATGAAAGAAACTTTAATGAATCGTTGATTATGCTTTGACTCAATGGGTTATCGTGATTTTCACCTCAATTCGATACTTATATAAATGTTTTACCTGTGGTGGTAAGGTTTTGCCAAATATGATCACTGAAAAGGTGAAAAGACGTAATATTTTTCATTTACCGCTTAAAATCTACCTAATCGGTTGAGATATTGAGATGTGTGTTGCTTCAGAATGTAGCTTACACAAATACGAAAAGTAATTATTTGAGTTTTCATACTGAGAAAATAACTTTCATATACTAGGGGATGGAGACGGTCCAAAAAAGAAAGTGCAGCGATAGAAAGTATTTTATAGGGAAGTTAACATTCTGCAATTATATCATTACATATGTGCCCAGTGACGGAATATGTTATTTATTTTAATGAACTTTTGAAAGTACGTATTGAAGGCACAGTCATAAACTGTCGTGCTCAGGCTAAACAAGTCATCTTACCACATATACTATTTATACCATTGGAAAACTCTTAACACTCTTTCATATTCATCTATTTTTCTATTATAATAAATTTGGACAGTGACAATAATTAAGATTGACAGAGATAGATGTTGTACAGTTTTTATGTTTGTTCGTCTTCTGTGAAGTTCTGTACCAGTCATCCCATTGCAATCAAATTTCTGAAAAAAAAAAAAAAGAAAGGAGGGTGTCGGGGGGAAGGTCAAAAGGGGTACAGGGACAGAAAAGGTCACCAAAATAATTTAGTTAACAAATTAGCTTTTGTATGTTTTGCATGCACCTGCAAAGATTTCTACCAATTTGGAAGGTGGGCAGGGGGGCAAAATGGAGTAAAGGGGCAGAACGGAACACCCAAAAACTTAGGGGGAACTGCTAAATAAAATTTGGTGAGTTGTGCGTGAGTCCGCGAAGTTTTCAGCGCAAATTACTAATTTTTGTAGGCAGGGGGGTCAAAATGGGGTATAGAGGCGGAATGTGGTATCCAAAAAATAATATTTTTATGAAAAAAAAAAAAATTGGTAAGTTGTGTGTGCGCCCACAAAGTTTTCTACATAAACAAATTATTTTTTAGGGGAGGTGGAATGCAAAATGAGTTCTGAAGCAGAATGGGGCACCTGTAAATAACTGTGGGACAATTTACCTTTTCAAAATATTTTTAAAATCCACATTAGTTACCTTTAACATAATTTTGCCCCATTTAGAACTTTTGAAACCTTTTGTTTCAGAAATATTATCACATTAAATTGAAAACACCACAAACCTAGTTGCGGTGAACAGCTAGTATATTGATAAAGTAAGGCATTTCATACCATTAGAGCATTCAGTGTTCTGAAAAATAAATATACAGGGGTGATTAAGTATAAGAAGGAAATATTTTGTGAAAACCTGTGAAGCAAAACCAATCATTGATTTCATATTTGTTCGCACTAATATCATACAAAGTTGTAACATTTTACTGTTGTGTTAAAAAGAGATCATAGTATGATTTATTTTTATATGATTAAAAACACTTCATAAGCTAGTTGGATAAAGAGCAATAATTTGTGTATTCATTTTTTATACTTGGTACTACAAAGAAACACTTATACCAACACGTGTTACATAGAAGTAAAAATTTACTGTTGTAAAAGAGCAAAGATTTACAGTGTTTTGTGATTAAAAAGAATGTTACTAATGTATTGTGTTTCTTATTGGCATAATACAAACAGTCCTTAAAATGTATGTTATGCAAGTTTTACGCTTGGTATAATGCAAACTTCCAAATTGATAAGTTGCTGAACAGTTACTTACTGTAGGAAGAGAAGTATGTAGCTTACTTTGGAGCAAAAAAGAGATAAGTCTCTTTTTATTGACTTATATGTCTCCAATAAATGTGTTTGAGTCTAAAAATATATCACTAATGTGCTTTTTAAGGCATTGCATTGCAGTTTCCTAACTTCTTTAAGAGTATTAATATTTTTTTTTATTATATACCACATAGATTTTTGTGACTTAACCTCTGTGTGCAATGCACAATTCAAATTATTTAAATATTCACTAGTTCTGGTGGTGATGAATATAGAAATTACTTGTACGTGAGTTACTTAGATTTGTGACAGCGTCTAGAAATCATGACTCAATTGACTGAAAATGCACTATTTGCTGACAACTACGCCACAATGAGCACTCCTGTGATTCAGTTCATCACGGACAGTGCAAAAAGCAAGCGAACAAAAATGTATTCTCGTTAGCATTCTCCCGTGATCTCTAAACATCTGTTATGTTGACTGCCTGATGAGGCCCTTTCGGAATTAAATTGTATCAAGTGCTGCAAAGACTTGGTATTTCTGGTTTACTAACCATATTTTCAAATTAATTTGCTGAATAGTTAAAGAGGAACACTGATATCTATTTGAGTGATAATAAATGCGTGATGTGGCAGCGCGCAGGTCAGCTAAGGCCTGATAACATGAGAAGTTGATCTCACAAGCATCCTGGCACAACTGAAGGAGGGAGGGTAAAAGTGACAAGGATGGCCTTCCCCCTCCACCTGGCGCACGCCACCCTGGCTCCGCTCTTGCTGCCTCTCTTCTCTCTTCAGACGCAGCCAAGCCACGCCCCACTGCAGGCTTTATCGCATGCCCTTATGGAATGCCACCGTCATTGCACCAGAGAAGCAGCTAGCCATTCCTGTTATAAAATGTTATGTTACTGCATCTGGCTTCCAATACGTTGGCACCATTACCACGTGTGTATGTGAGTGAAAAAGTTCTTCAGTAGCCACCACCCTGGGCAGTTCGGTTTTTTGGATCCTGTCTCGCGAATTCAGCACACATTCTGTGTTTGTGATCATTCTGGATGGTTTTAGCATTTGCTTCTTATTTCTCGGGTCTAATATCGCTATAGCAGTTTGATATTATGTCAACGTTTGGAATTTCTGGTGTTTATATGTGCTTTTGTGGTTGATATTTGTGACGATTTTTGTATATATCTCGATTTGCTGGACTTGTTTGTGGCTGAAGGGAAACCGTAGACCAGTGAAAAGAAAAGATGAAGATGTGTGTGAGTGAGATAGAGAGCTCACATAACACACAGCAGAGCAGCAAACTGCCTTAGTGAAGAAACTGTTTATGTCCACTGTTATTCAGGCAGAACACGCAGTTCTTGTTCCAAATAGCTACGTCCTCATCTGAGCTGAGCGAAGTTTTACGGGACCACCTCAGCATTGTGTCCGGTGTCATCGGCGTAGCCTTTGTCTCTCCTGTCACAATTTTAGCTAACGTCAGCTGGCTGTGTTCTTTTCAACTGCCACTCCCCCCCACCCTCCTCAACCCCTGCCAAGGGTGTCGCTTTAGTCGAGGATGTGTGGTTTGTAAGCAAAAGAATAAGGAAAGCCTGAGCCCCTTCCCGTGCCCCAGCCCTGGGTGAAAAGAGAAAGAGAAACGTACGTGATTACTAGATAATCGTCACAACACATTTATTAACAAAAACAAAAGGTTATCCAGGAGCATAAACGTATTGGCTCTGACTAACAGATTTGCTGTACATAGAATTTCTTTCTTTCTCACAACTCCAAGTCATCAAGTCACCATTTAACATAACATACGATTTGCAAAAGAAACTCCGGGCATATTTGCGTGTCAGGCACTCCTTACAGGTTTAAAAAAAATTCATTACATTTAAATAAGCTGTTTTTATCAACTACACAATGAACAAAGGGAAATACACCTTTAATACAAACAAGTTTTTACATAGATTGAAATACGTTCAAAAAATTTAAATGTGCATGTCCTTAAGCCTTTGAGTTCCAAACATATCTTATCTAAAAAGCCAACCTGGCTGGCGTGAAATCTCCCACTTTACAGCACAGTAGCCTTCAGCACAATCAACTTCCATTCAGTGAAATACTCAATGGAAAGTGCGAAGCCAAGTCGTCCAAAGGATGAGAACATGGAGCAAACTGTATAAAAAACCATCATCCTACCTCAATATCTCACCACAAGTCCAATTTGGGATACCCTCCAAAGACAGTGGAATTCTCCAGATGTCTCGTTAATCCACACATGCACATGAACTCGTAGGGGCTTCTGTCAAAGGTAAGAAACATGGACAGCAGGAGCAGAACTGTCCAGGTGCCTTCTTTTACATGTAGTTCCTCCATCCTCGGCACATTCGACTCTAACCCAGAACAGCACCAAATGTAGAAGAACATTCCCTGAGACGTACGACCGCGCTGCTAGCCGGCTCTCCGTCCGCTCCCCACATGCCTCGAGTGCGCATGCGTCAAAGTGCCGTTGACCACGATGGCAAGAAGGAGGGGAAGAGGGAGAAGGGAAAAGAGGAAGGGGTGGAATCAAGGGGGGAAAGAGAGACACGGAAATTAAGAGTAAAGACCATCAAAATAAACCTAACGTAAATTTCACAAACCGAAATTAAATATATCAAATCAACCTGAAAAGAAAATTAACAGAGAGTGGTTCAGTTTTACAAGGGAGGGGGCGAAAGAGAGATAAGGGTGTGTGCAGTTACTGTCCCCTCTTCTATTTGCAAGTGTCTGGGCTATATATGATTCCTGTACTGTCGCGCAAGCCTCTTCTCCCTTATGTATACCATACACAGGATCTAGGCCTGAGAAACTGCTGGGACGATGCAATGAACCTGGCTGCATCACCGAGGTTATATGCCCTCACCTAGAGAATTTAGCATTTTATCGCAGATATAGCTGACTTTCCCATTTTATCGCTGTTATTTCGCATTTGCGAAAATCACGCGCCTCTAAGCCTATCAGATACTTTCAGGTTAAAATATTTGACAATTTTTCTCATAGTTTTGCCATGTCCTCATAGGGGTTCCACAAGGTAGTAGCCATTCTCCCCTTTTGTTTATCATGTTCATTGACATCATCAAATCGGTTCATTTCTTGTATAGCTATTTCCTGTTGACGTTAAACTAAGCAAATAAATAAAATCTCGCTGACAACAGTCTTTTTTTGCAACAGGATATTGATGCTATATGTAAAATGGAATCTGATAATACCATGACTGTCAATCCTCAAAAATATACAATTAATAAGATTTACCAGGAAACACAACCCACTAAATTTGAATATAAACTGTCTGGAATACCCCTGAAGTTTAAATTGTGAATTAAAGATCTGGGATTACTCTTTGATAAAAAAACTTTTCTTTCACCATTATATCAACAATCTAAAAAGCTCTGTTAACAAATTATTAGGCCTAATCAAATGTATAACTTTCTATGTTTTTAAACCATATTTGTTTATTATTCTTTTCCAAGCCTTTAATACGGGTCCATTACTTGGAATTCTATCTCCGCCTCTAATAGTATCAAGTTGGAACACGTCCTTGATGTCAACTTTTGTTTTTATATTTTGTCATAGTTTTGTCTTTCGTTATTTGGTGTAATAATTTTATCCTTGTCTGTGTATTGTCTCTTATGTCCTGTCATGTTTTTTTTTTGTCTTAGGTGTAAGGGATGCAGTAAGAAGGCCTTGGCTCTCTTTGTGTGTTCTTCCAAATTGTAGAATAAATAAAAATAAATTATCAAGAAAACAGTGCTAAATCAAGGAGATTACTTTTCCTAATCACTCATATTTTCTGTGTTTGAATTATGTGTTGCGTGTCCTCTTATATTACGTGCATGTTGTATGTGAAGTGGATGTGGCTAAAACACAAGGCATCTTTATTTAAACTTTGTAGAAAAGTAACGTGTAGCACAGCTATTTTATTCATGGACCTATTAATGTGGTTGGCAGTGTAGATAGCATAATTTTAGAGTATGTAAACATTATTAGTTGAATATTAGTTTTTTTTTTAATTGCTTCCAGTGTCACGTTACTATCAAGAATATTAAAATAATGTTAGGCTCATAGAATGTGTACTGTAAAAGTGTTAAGATGATTTCAAAATTTTTGTCAAGAATAGCTTTAATAAATTTGCAATAACCTGCCATTTTGCAATAACTAGCCATTGTTTTGAAGTTTATTTAGTTTTGTGTTATAAACTGGTGGGGGTGGTGATGGTTGTTGTTGTTAACTGTAATCAGACATACAGTACTAAACGTTAAATTCATCGTGAAAATACTGTCTTGTTTCATTTGTAAGTCTTTTTTTTAATAATGTTTAATGCAATGCTATTGAATGTAATAACTATTATCTTATATTTCAGTACTGAGAAGGAGCCTACAGTTAATCAGATGTTACATGGAAAGTCGGTTGAAGCCCATATGTATGTTGAACGTATTCCTTTAGAAAATGTTCCCGAAGAGGAGGAAGCTTGTGCACGTTGGCTTCATCAGTTATATCAAAAGAAGGTAATGTGTTATTAGGTTGCAACTATCCATTCCTTGTGACTTGTATTTTGCTAATATTTGAATATTTCATTAGTAGTCGTAGTAATTATATAATTACATGCACTAGAAGACTTAGTTACAACCAACAAATGTGTGACTTTCTACGACAAAATCATATTTTAATGGTTTTCAGCTAGTTAATTTTCTAAAATTTCACGTTGTTAGTTATTAGAGGTTCAAAAGTTTGTTCCATACATGTGAATATATACTGGTGCTTCATAAGAATGAAGTATGTTAATGAAATTACTACTGTGTTGTAAGAAGAGTAGAAATTAACATAGTCTTTCTGAAGGTGTAAATTTTCTCATACAGTTTAGCATGATGTAACAATATTTCCCTGCACAACTCTCATTTTAATTTATCTACAGCTTCCTTTTGTTCTTTTTCCCATTTCCAGCTATGTCCCTTCTGCAACAAATTTCTTAAAGGTATGCAAATCTTACTGAAATTCTGAATGTACTTTCAAAAATAATTGAAAAATCCCATTAATCTTTCCAGTTGTTTACGATTTTCAGGATAAGGATATTCTTGTATGGCTCGAATTCTGCTAGGATACACTCTTATTCCCTCAGCACTTACTAAGTTACCCAAAAAAGTAATTTCTTGCTTCAAAAATTCAGACTTAATAATGCTCGCTGTCATACCTCCTATTTGTAATTTAGTGAGTACTGACTGCAAAAGATCACAATGTTCCTGAAATGTTTTGGTTGCAATGAGAATGTCATGTACGTACACGGTAACAGATTCTAAAATTTTTGCCTCTAAAACTTCTTCTAAACCCCGAATAAAATGGCTTACTGATACATTTAAACCAAACTGTAACCTTTTGAAACTATATGTTTTACGTTGGTGAGAAAAAACAGTACAAAATATGGATGACTTTACGAAAGGTATCTGCAAATACAAAGCGACTAAGTCAATTTTTGAGAAATTTTTGCATCTTTCAAACTTTTGTAACAGTTCGTCCATTTGTTTAGGTGATTCTCTGTCCGGCACTAGGATTTTGTTCAGCCGGCGAGCATAAAGGCATAATCTGTCCCCCATGTTTTCTTAACAACTACCACAATGGGATTCAAATACTCTGAGCTGTGCTTTTCTGTAACATCAATATCAGTCATATTTTGTATCTCTTGCTCAACTGCAGATTGCAAGGTATGTGCTACTTACTGGATATGGTCTTAGAACAAAAGGTTTATGGTCTCTCACCTTGAGTGTACATTCATGCCTACGATTCAAACCTGGAAAATTTTCAAATGCTTTATGTTCCCCTTGTAAAATTTCCTTAATTTTCTGCTTTTCCTCATCGGTGCCTCCTTGTAAGTTTATTTTCCCTAATTCATCTGGGGTACAAAATATTTTCTCTAAAAAATTACAACATAATGCAGTACCATCATTATCCTCTCCTTCAATAACGATTGTCAAACTACACATATAAAACAAATTCTTTGTCCTTCCAAACCTGATTTTTTCTCCTGCTACTTCTATATAACCCTCAGAATAATTTATGATTTCCTCATGTTCCTGTAGCCAGTCTGCTCGTAACACAATATCAACCCTTAAACCTCTTACAATCAAAAATGTAATCCACATTACTTTATCTGCAACTTTAATTTCTAAAATAACTTTCTTCTTAACATTTTTATTTCGAGTTCTAGTGGCCCCTATCACAGATACATTGGACACTGGTAGTGTGGCAATTATGCTTATCCCATATTTTTCGAAAGATATCAAACAGTCTTCAGACATAGCAGTTACCTCACTCCCTGAATCAACAAGCATTTCCAAATTTTTTCCTACAGACATCAAACACCCTTTAATGTATGGACATAAACCCCTGTTTACTAATAAGTGCAACAAGCAACATAAACTGCAGCTCAGTAAACAGTCTCTTTCAGTGTCATGAACACCAAAGCTATAACCTTCAATGTCAAGGGAATAAGAGATGTTAGCAGTACGATAATAAAACTTGTTGCAAAAATACCAATGTAGCCAAATTATCCTCTTATTCTATATTTAACTTACCAGATTCTGAATCGAATTTACATTCTTCTGCTAACTTCAGAATTCACTGAGTTCTTGATAAATACTTGTCTGCCATATTTAAATTTATTCACATATTACGTACTGACTATAACCAGAGTGAACACTGTTTCACAGACAGCAACACACGTACTGTAGTACCATAATGAAGGCTGATTTTTGTACGACACACATTAACGAATTGAATAAGAAACGTGAGATAGTGGACATGTTTACAGTTTCCCGTTCAGTTTTAAACAATGGGAAAGATGAAGTGTTAGTCGGCTTGTTTGTGTGCTAAAGTGTCACTTTCCTGTCTATCCCGGTGAAGTGACATCACATAGTAGATAAAAACCCGACACCAGGAATATTGTTCAACACATAGCATACCAGTGGGAAACGAAACGTGATAAATTTCTCACGGAAACAGTCTACCATTACATATTATTCGAACTTCTGTGTTACATTAGAAAAAATAAGAGGGAGATGACAGATTGAACATTGCCCTGTAGTATCAGTGTCTCAGATTTCGTTCATCCTAACTAAAAAAGCAATATACAATAAAAAATGAATCAAAACTAAGATTGGGCATACACGCCCGCTCTGGTCCTGTCAGAAAAGTTTGCTATATGAATGCCTAAGGGCCCACGACGGGTGTATACGACCGATGCAAATTTTGAAAAAATTTAAACACTAGAGTAAACAAAAATGATGTACAATAGCAAAAAAATTGCATTTTACTAGTAACAACAAGATTAAGCCGAATACGTACATAATTGCTTGGTTGTTAAAGTGTTAAATAGTTTTAGAAATAGTTTTAGGGGTATGATTCTCTTAAGGTGTAATGGAATTTTCTCACATGAACATAGGAATAAATGTTGAGTTATAAATGGTTATTGCAAATTGTAGTTGTGAGTAGTGAGCTTAAACCCTATCCTCCTTATTTGCAAATAAGAAGTTTGAGAGTATGTTCTGCCTAGTGTTTGAGATATTTTACGAGATACACACTGGCCTTTCTGGTGGAGCAGTGCAAACTGAGTATTTGGTTTAAGCTTTATTTAACTGTCTTGATGTAAAAAAAAATGCTACAGGATGTGGTTCAGTATTAACAATCTGTGAGAAAACATTTTGCGTGGAAGAAAAATGGGGGGAAATACCGACGAAATAGCTCTGCAAAACAAATTGGGATAGAGAACACAGTAGAAGACATTGTTAGGAGTCACCGAGTAGGCCCTAAAACAACACCGCACCCAGGCCGATAACTGTGAAATTTGTTAGCCACAGAAAGAGAAGCGAAGTGTTTCACAAGAAAAGAAATCTCAAGGGCACAGGCATTACTATTCGAGAAGACCTTACTATAGCACGTCTCCAGCTACTACAAGAAGCCATCGGCAGATTCGGTGTAAGGAAGGTTTGGACAGCCGACGGTGTCGTCATGATACACAGTGGCAGCACCAAGAAGCGTGTATCCTGCATGAGTGAACTTCCGAACGTCCAGAAGTGAAGTCGGCGAGTATACTAGGAGTCACAGTGAGCTTACTAGCTGTAAAGTACTCTTTTTATTTTTTTCTATTTTCTAATGTTAATTTTTATATGTGTTATTTTTAAGAATGCTCAAATAAAACTGATAGACTGTAGTTTTAAGCTGTAAGCCTTGAAATATGTCATTAGTAATCTTAAGTGATAATAGGCATTTGGGCCACCTTATAGGACTTTAAAGGTTACCAATTCTTCTAATAGTTAATAATATTCTAAGTATATTAAAATTAAATTCTTCATTTACAATTTTTATAGAAATTGTAAATATTATTCTACTACATATATATTTTAATATTTAGTAATTAAGTGTATTTTAAAAATTAATTTTTTTTTTATTTATACAAAAGATTTACATACAGCGAACACTCGATAACTCAGACTAAAAGGGGGAAGAAGCTGTCCGAGTTACGATTTGTCCGTGTTATCGAGGGTGTCCGGGGAGGTGGGGTAATCAGTCATTAATCACAAGAAACGCGAAGAAATTAGTACGCTATTATTTCTACAAGCAAAAGAGGCTGCAATAAATACTGTTTTGTACGTAACTATCGTATCAAGTTACGGGAGGGCCGCCATGCAGTAGGAAAATTAATGTAACATGGAGGACTGTAAAAGAATGTCAAACAATGTGGGCAGTCAGATCTTTATTTATTTTTTATGCTGTTACTTCTGGCTGATCCTTTTTTTTATCTATGTGCTAGAAGCTGGCACCAAGGCACCCTTCTATCACATAAAAGTTTTCGTCTGGCTGGCGACAGCCTAAGTGCCTGCACGTGTGAGAGAGATAAGAAAAAAGATTGTTGGAGATAAGCTAGGGAGGTTGCGAGCGGAAGTAGTCAAGGTCAACCAGTACAGTCTCATGCAATACAATCGCCGCACGTGACCACGCGCATCTCGCACAAGATGTTTACATTGAAAAATACCTTATGTCCATATGTCACAGTGTAGGGGCAGCAGCCAACTGCTAGCCTGATAGTTACTCTACCCTCCTACAAAGTTACAAAGGTATAAAAGTAATTTTACTCGTATACATGAATAAAAACAGTACTGTAATTAACAATCTTTCTGGGTCACTGTACATTATGTGAACACATTTTAACACTACTAATTTTAAAATTTAATTTTATGTAAGTTATGTAAATTGGATCATAGAACACATAATTTACAGCTTTATTCTTACACAAATTGTCATATTATAAAGCAATACATTTTTAATCATGTTCTACAGAGTTACCGTTTTTACTCGCGTAATCGCTGCATATTTTTGACCAAATTTTAAGCCCAAAAAATGGGGTGTGGCCATTATAAAAGATTTTCAAAAAAATTACCTTCTAAATTTTTTTTGTGTCGAATATAACAAATGTACATTTTTTTTCTATATTTACACGTTCATAACGTGCCCATTTCTTCTAAAATAAAGAAAAAGATTTTGTCTGTGTATAGTAAACATAGAAAAATTAAGACTACAAAATCTTGTTAATCCATTCATGTTCGTCACTCAATGAAAATTGTTTAAAATTATTCCGCATAAGGCGTTTACATTTTACGGTCCATTACATGTACGCTATTATTTCCAGTGAAGTAGTTTATAAACAAATCCGATTCACGCTTAAAACGTTACAACTCTCCAGACGCCGTTCCGTTATCAACAGAGCATCATCAACCAGCGAGCGTGACTCATCGTGTCCGGCTTGGGCATGGATGTTGTGTTGTTCTTTCACCACCCACATCAGCTCTTAAAAACGTCTATGTTAAAGGGCCGTAAAACCCTCTCACCAATTTTTCTACGTCTCAGTGTTAATCAATGATTTTTATTTTGTCTTTAATGTCCGGAACAATTTGTTTTGCAGCCCTGAATTCATTGCACACACCAGAACAAAATAATTTTCCATTTATGTTTCATTCTAACTTGTAGTTACCGTCATTTCACAGGCACCACGCTGAAATGTTTGTTTACGACACACGTGCGTGCCTGGCTCGCAGGACGAAGAGGGAGGAAAGATAAAGAAGTGAGAGTTCGGCCTGCTGCGTTGCATCTTTACTTGCGCGCCTCGCTAGCAACATTTTATCACACGGAACTTGCCAGATATTTACTGTGGGATTATTAAAGGCTAAGTAGCGATGGACGACTACGTTATAAAGTTTAATACTGTTCCAAAATATAATGTGATGAATTTAAATCCAGCAGAAACGATTTTTTATGTCCTTTAACCAAGGAATAATTAATTAAAAATTATTAAAATTTTTTTAAAAATTCTGTCCGAGTTATCTGAAGTCCGGGACATCGAGGTCCGAGTTATCGAGGGTTCACTGTACATGTATTTGAAATAAAAAAAATTCCAGTACATTTACAACTTAATCATATCTCAAGTATACTATAGCCATTTTTACATTTAATCTACATTAACAGATTACTTATGCTTAAGATTAAGTAGTACATCTAGTCTACTGGTACTTTTTTATATAATATTATTTTCCACCTCAGTGTTATATTTATCGCAATACGCATAATAGGTAAAGTTTTTTATTAGATTAAATTAATAGCATCTTGCGTACACAACGCAACCAGACTGAGAACATTCACAAACACTATACATATTGGTCGACTCCTAATCTCTGCCCACCAGCTAACAGTCGCAACAGCACATCAGCTTTATGTAACAAGTATTTAGCATTGTGACAGAAAAATCTTTATTTGACACCTGTAAAAGATCACATTATGTTAACTACTAACTGCCCGGCTTCCAATGAAGTTCTAATAATGCATAACATATACCTAACAATACAAACTCTTGTTCGCAGTAAATCTAAATCAATAAAAGCGAAATTGCTTACTACAAACAACTCTGCACTGCTGCATGCCACAATCAGTAAGCAGTTGGTCGGAACAGAAATACTGGTCACCCCTGGACAAGTACAATGATGTCGGTGAAAGAGAGTGATGGGAAGGCAGACCCTTATTCAAGTAAGAATGCGCTGCCACCCCTCTCAAGGTCGGCAGTGACTGCGTCGTTCACTAACACCCTGCAAAGTCGCACTATGAACAAAAGTGGTACCAACCCTGGCAGAGCAGACACGCAGCCAGACACACAACATACCAGCTTGCACTTGGCTCACCTGAACGTAAGATCGCTCATGCGCTGCATTGATGAAGTTCGCGACATAATTATACAAAAGAAATACAACATTTTTGCTGTTTTGGAAAGCTGGCTTTCCCCAGCAATTCCTAACCATCTATTATCCGTACCAGAATACACAATAGTGAGACGTGACAGGGCCAGCGGAAAGTCGGGAGGTGGTGTATGTATGTACATTCACAATAGCCAGCATTTCAGATTAATAGAGACACATATTGCATTAGTAGAACAACTCTGGGTCGAAAAAAAAGGTAAAAAACGCAAAGTATCATTTGGAGTGCTATACAAGCCACCGAATATATCCTAGACAGAACTTGAACATCTAGAACACACGTTAGAGAACCTTCTTCAACAGCATGATGATGATATCCTCTCGGGAGACTTCAATATCAACATGCTCAATCCTCACAGTATGAATATTAAATATTTGGATGGTATGCTAATAACATATGGCTTCAGTCAAATAATAAACTCTCCCACTAGATTATCACTCACCTCAGAAACCCTAATTGACTTAATAATAGTGAAAGACGAGAGGAAAGTAATTGCATCAGCACAAAATTAGCGGTTAGGTTTCACGGACCACAATCTAGTGCATATTTGTTATGCATTTCCGGCCAAAGAAATACAAAAACAAACTAAACTGTGCGTGACTTTAATCACATAGAT
This sequence comes from Medauroidea extradentata, assembly GCA_003012365.1. Taxonomy (NCBI): domain Eukaryota; kingdom Metazoa; phylum Arthropoda; class Insecta; order Phasmatodea; family Phasmatidae; genus Medauroidea; species Medauroidea extradentata. The sequence goes on along the minus strand of PNEQ01003000.1, from coordinate 62,984 downwards.
ATTCACTCCTTCACACAAGATCTGAGTAGGGTGTCGTGGAATAACGTTTTCGAGTCACAAACTATTGACGATAAAGTGAGTACTTTCAATCGCAATATCATAGAACTTTTTGATAAACACGCGCTGCTGAAGGTGGTAACTCGAAAAATAACTAGTGGTCCTTGGATGACACAGGAATTAAGGGCGGCGATGAAAGAGGCAGAACAAAAAAACTGTACTTAAAAAACAGGTCTGAGCAATTTTTTAATGACTACAAAAAGCTAAGAAATACAGTTACGTATATTGTCCAGAATAATAAACTTAATTATTTTATAAATGCTAACGACAAACACAGGAACCCAAAGCTACTGTGAAGGGATCTCAAAACATTTAATGTTGCCATACCACATATTAATTCAATCCTTTTAGAGCTACAAAACCCAGACGAACTCAACAACTTTTTCCTAACACATCTGTGGTTCCACCTATAATCAAACCAAACATAACAGGAAATTTAAGTGCAGACGGCTTCGACCTAACACCTGTTGGCCATTCAGAATTGTACAAGATTATAAATAGTATCAAAACTACAGCAATTGGTCAGAACGAAATCAATATCTTCATGTTCAAATTATGTACAGCTTACTGCATATTGGCACTATAAAACATTATAAATTTTTCAGTTGTTAACGCTGTCTTCCCCAAAGTATGGAAATCCTCTAAAATAATTACTTTACCAAAAGTCTCGGAGCCATGTGAATACAAAGATCTTCGCCATATTGGCATTCTCCCCACTCTGTCTAAAGTGGCAGAAAAAGTGGTAAACAAACAACTGAGTGAATATACAACAAACAATCCAGCTTCCGCAAAGGCCACAGCACGTACATGACCCCTAACCGATGTAACCGATTATGTATTAAAAGCAATGGATAATTCTAAAGCAGTATTGTTAATTTTTCTAGACATTTCCAAAGCGTTTGATACAGTCAATAATAATATATTGCTTGAAAGGCTCGCAGATATTGACGCCTCCCAAAAAATATTAAATTGGTTCCGTGACTACCTAAGTAACCGTATGCAGCAGGTTTTCCTAGAATCAACAACTGGAGTCAATAAAAGCAAAGACAGATACGTGTACAGCGGTGTCCTTCAAGGAAGTAGACTAGCACCAATACTTTTCTGTATATACGTGTCGGAGCTCCCCAAACAACTTAAACATGTTTCGTGCCACCAGTTTGCTGACGATACACAATTATATCTGGAAACAGATTTGCATGGAATTGAAAACCCAGTTGAAAAAATAAATGAGGACTGCACAAATGGTGTACTAAAAGTAGACTAAATTTAAATGCAGACAAATGCAAATTCATGGTCATGGGTACCAACAAGATGTTGAAAAAATTTAATAAACATAATAACCTCATGGAAATAACAATCAATGGTAGCCTAGTCCCTCGTTGCGACTTTCATCGTAACCTCGGAGTAACATTTGACCCGCAGTTAACCTGAAAAATACATTTTGCGTTATAAATTCAAAGTGGGTATTACAAACTCAAGCACCTTTACAAATTCAAACGTATTCTCCCACAAGAACTCAAACTTAAGCTATGCGACGCCCTTGTTTTGTCACCATTCAACTACTGCGTATGACTATTTAACACCTTAGAAAACACACTAGAGTACAGAATACAAAAACTACAAAATGCTTGCCTTAGATTTGCCTACAATTTAAAAAGAAGAGACCACATAACACAGACATTGTCAATCTGGTTGGTTAAACATGGAAAATAGAAGACTCCTACACTTTTCAACTCAACTAAAGTCAATTATGGTAAGCGGCACGCCCCAGTACTTACCCTCCAAAATTGTACAACATAATTCAGTCCATTCATACAATACTAGACATAGATCAATCTCTCAGATACCCCAACACAGAAGCGCACTCTACAAACTGTTGTTCACATACAAAGCTACTCATCTCTGGAACATGTTATCAGAAGAGTTAAAACAAATCATTTCAGTTAAGAACTACAGGGAAAAAAACAAATATATGTTACTATTAGAACAAACAATCAGTAAAATTCAAAGATATTTTGCTTACAGTACATTCCTTACACTATTTTCATTGAATACTGCATGTGCTACTTATAGTATGATTCCTTCAAAATTTAACGATGTTTCCTTCACTGAATTGTACCGTATTTGATTGTATATTATTTGTTTATTCTGTTGTATTATGTGCCGAATTGCCTACTGTAATATTTGACTTATTGTATTGTTTTATTTATAGTATTGTTTTACTTAATGTATTATGTTATCTATTGTATTATGTTATCTATTGTAATTTTTCTTCTTTTTTTTTCTTGGTAGTGAAGATTACTGTATAAGAATATGTTAGACACTGCAAATTGTAAACCGGCCTTGGAGCTGAATTTTGTTCATGTATAAATAAATAAATAAATAGTAAACTGGCTTTAATCTGTGGCCTATATGAAAGGCTTACTAAAATCTTGATAAGCAAGAACAGGGGATGATACTAACATCTTTTTAAGAGTGAGAAATGAATGCTCACACTCCTGAGTCTATACAAACTTTATGCTTTTCTTTAAGTAAACTAGTCAAAGGTGGCGGAGTCGGTCCCCGGATTTTTTCATGCGGGAATCGTGCCAGACTATGCCACTTGTTGGCTGGTTTTCTTGGGGATCTCCCTCCCTGCTCTTTCATTTCGGCACTGCTCCATACTCACATCATGTCACCCCCCCCCCCCCCCCCCCCCCT
>PNEQ01003000.1:25198-60127 GCA_003012365.1 Medauroidea extradentata | reverse complement strand
AGGCTGCACTCTTGAAGAACTTATTACATGCCCTAAGTAGCAAACTTCACTTTGTCCAAAATTGTATTTTTCCAGTGACAGTGACAAATTAGCTTTGTCCAACCTGTCAAGAACTGTCTATAAATGTTGTACGTGCTACCCAGATCAAATAAAATGTAAAACTTTGTACAGTGCTCAATTTATGTACTGTGTTTGTTTTAACCAAAGGGACTTGGAGAACATTGTAAACAACATTATTCTGAATCAGCGACTATTTAAAATGAATTATGGGCACTCAATTCTTAGCAAAGTTAATCCAAAATGACATAAAACAATGTGACGTAAATCGAGGACGTTCTGTATACAGAAATGTTAGTCACACCATATGCTGCCACTGCAAGAAGCTTACTTACTGTGATAGCAGGATCATTGTTGTGTTCACCAAAATATTTGGACAAAATATAAGCAAAGTCAAGCAGAAATGAAGATGTACCATCTGGCAGAGAAATGTTGCGACAAGCCATCATATGGTCTCGTGAATCTAATTGGCCAAGTTTGCACCCAACTTTTATATTTAAATTCTCATTCTTGGTGAGAACATAGGTATGTTACAGTGAGTGAGTGTTGTATACATATAGTTAATATATAATGTTTGAAATAAATTACATTAAATAGCATTACAAATTTCTAAATACAAGCTGAAATGACCTTTGCAGACGGACATGTTTTATTGCATAAAAGATTTGAGAATAAAAGGGCTGATGTCAGTGTGTAGCGTTGCAGGACAGGGGATTTTATTTTATCTGGTGAATTAATGTCTTATGTGATCATCATTTTCTAATATGTTTAAATTTGTAAGATTATTTTCAGTGGTCTCGGTTTCGGAAAGGGAGAGTAGACACACAGTCATTTTCTTGAATGTTCTAGTTAGGGTGTAATGTTTATAGTTATGGCCAGGTGGCCTTGGTAGGAGGCAACAGCTTTGTTTTCCTTTTGTGTTCTAGTTTTTTCCGCGGGAGTTTTGGCGCCGTTTGTTTATTTAATGCGTAGTTGATAATTATACCCTAGAGGGTTCTAGATCATGGAACGAATGACGATGGTCACGCCACCGAGAACCAGCCAATGAGAGCACAGCGTGTGGCGCCCCTTCGCCCTTCGCCCTTCGTTCTGGAATGTCTGCCTCCACCATGTTGAAGAATAAGTCGTGACGCGATCCAGAGCGGACGTGCACGGGGCTGCGGCCCAAGAAAACTTTATGAATTAAAAGTTCGGGAGTGAAACACTTAACATGCACGGGTAGCACCGCGGTCTCTCTTCTTTAACCTTCTTTCGGACAACTTTAAAATCTACCAAATTTGTTTTCCGCCCATGCATGTAGGCCACTAGGTGCAGAGAGCCAGGATGGCTACTCGTCCTTCTTCGCCGTGTGTGGTTTCACCGTGTGCAAATTTCTTGCCTATTTTAAACGCCTGATATAGAGATGCTGTGTTTCTGCTTATAACTTTCCATGATCTGGACCTACCGTGCCAAGACCGTGATAATGTATTTCGTGCCAATGTAAACAGTAATATAATAAATCAGAAATAGTGGAAAATAGTAAAGTATATTATTTCAGGACGAACCTTTTCTTTAAAATTCTGATGGTGACTGTGGAAATTCAAAATTTGGTCTAAAGCATGACATAACCTACAAAATTAGTACTAATAAATTCGGGAGTACGTGACCACCGATCAAGAGATATGTTCCAGCGTATAACCTTGCTTGTTTTGGCTGGGTTATTCCCGAGCTAGTACACTGGTCTAGGAGGACTGGTGTGCTACATTTGTGACGAGTGGAGCTCAGGTACTTGTGCCAGAGCGAAACAACACAAGTGTACTCACTGTCTTACATTGAAAAAGAAGACAGCAACATTAATGTTGTCTGTCAGCAGAATGTACATTGAAATAAATTAACTGACAGCCCTTGACTTGAGTGTGGCCAAAGCCTCCATGTGTGCACAAAAAACAGTACTAGAAATTGCTTAAAAAGAAGAACCTGTGTTATAAAATGTAACTTAACAAACTTGTGTTAGAAGGTACATCCTAGTCTCAGGGATGCCACACTGAAAATTATTAGCCTCAGATAAAGCTCCTCTGTAAAATGACATTAATAAAGAAACCAAATAGAATTATGTTATTCAAGTGATAAGTGAATAATGATAAGAATTCATCATAACTACTCAAATCACAAAAATTCAGTGAACTGAAAGATGTTACGTCAATTTTTGTATCAGTACATATATTTTAGTATTTTGGGTAAATTATTCTCATTCTACTCTCAGATTGTAAATTAACACCTATGTTTATGCCTGTAACATTGTGGAGAACAATATATAATGCCAAACATTATCTTCAGAAATACAGTTCATGAATCTTGTTTTATAACTATTATTGATAACTTAAATCAAAACTTAAAATTTTCATATAACTTGTTACTAAGCTTCTGAGAAGCTTTATAGGCAATATATTTCAGATAAACATTTTTCATCCCAGCACCACAAACGTGAATTTACATAAATGTGCTATGAAATAGGTTTATGCCAAACTAATTATTTAATTTGGACTCACATTATTACATACATCTGAATGTCCACTATGTGACATAGTTTACGTAACCATAAATTTTATACATGCAGTCTTATGAAACTATAACAACTGTAATTATAGTGTAGCGAGTCAGCACTCTCGACGACATTGGGCTGAGCGACCCGATGAACCATGTCACCTCCCCCTCCCCTACTCGCTACCTCCAGTCCCGGTGACGAGGTGACGGACTGCACCCATCCACCTCCCTTAGGTCTTCCTGCCCCTGGTGACGCGGACTGCTCATCAGGCCTTGTTAACATCACAGGCCTTCTGAATAGGTGGGCACCTGTCAGTCATCCTTAAAGGCATTCAGTTCGGATGTGACTGAATGTTACTGCAAAGTCTGGAAAGTTAAGCTTACATCAGCCAGCACTGTCAACGAGCTAGGAGAATATTCTGGGTCTCGTCGCAGGCAACTATATTTACCGGCCCATTGTGATCTGCGAGAAAGTGATTGAGGCGTTAAGCTGTTGAGTGTGCGCAATGATCTTGACAGCGAGGGATGAGGTGGGCCCAGCAGATTAAGGAGAGATTGCGCCAGTGAGAACGAAGGTGGACTGTTGGAGTGATGTGAGTAAGTGTGAAAGGGGACAAACAGGTTGGTGTGTAGCTGTGCGTTGCGAGACATTATTAGAAAAAGCTATGTATGATTGGAGGATTGATTTGAGAGAGAGACCTTAATTAATTATACAGGGTGAGTCAGGAGGAATGGTACATGCTTTGAGGGGTGACAGTACTGGTGATTCTGAACAAAATGTTTCTAATAAACATATGCCCTTTTCTTAACCGTTCCAGAGAAACAGATTGGAAACAACAAGGAACGGGAAATGTGCAAGTGAAAATCATGATACTGTTTTTGTATGTTCTGTTTAATTGTGTACATTTCCTCAAAAAACATCTTCAAACACTCCACCACCAACTTCAATGCATTTTACTGCTCTCATAGACAGCTGCTGTGTTGTTGATCTGAGCTCATTAGTACATTGCTTTACTTGAGCACAAGCATGGTAAATACGAGCGAGAAGTTACTCTTTTGTGTCCACCCTGCGCGTGTAGACTTCACTTTTAAGCCAACCCCACACACAGTAATCCAATGGGGTAAGATCAGGTGACCTCAGTGGCCAAGCAATGACTCCATGGCGACCGATCCAATGCCCAGGATACATTTTGTTGAAGTACTGTGTCACTGGCTGCACAGAATGTGCAGGAGCTCCGTCTTGCAGAAAGTACATACGAGCTCTTGTTGCCAAAGGGATATCCACCAAGTTTTCTGGTAACACGTTTTGAAGAAAATCAAGATTACGTACTCCATTAAGACGATTATGTAAGACTACTGTACTGATGAGTTTTTCATAATAATACTGCACCACACGTTAACTGAGAAATGTCATTGAAAATTCCTTTCTACAGTAGGGTGTAGATTTTCGTTTGCCCATACGTGAGAGTTGCATGTGTTGTTGATTCCTTTGCGAGTAAATGTTGACTCATCAGTGAACAGAATACGTGGAATTAATTGATCATTGGCAATGATCCACTGACAGAATTCTTACCGGTGGTCATTGTCTCCTTCATGCAAAAGTTGTACATTCTGCCGATGATATGGATACAGGCCCTGCTCGTGTACTTTGCGTATCAGTCTTGTTTGTGGAATACGAAGTTGAGCAGCAATTCGTCTCGAGCTGGTTGTTGGGCTGCATTCTAGTACTTGAAGAATGTTCTCAACTTCATTAAGAGCATGTTGTACGGGACGTTCGGATACAACATTTATGCTGGGAAACGTACCACGGTCACGCAATTCTGCAAACATCCTGCGAAACACTACTGTCTGGAACTCTGCGATTAGGAAATCGTCGTTCGTACTCACGAACAGCGGCTCTGGAATTCCCATCGGAGAAACCGTAGACAAACATGATGTCAGCATACTCTGCATGTGTGGAGACCTATGGCATTTTTGACTACACTGAACTAAATTCACTGTACACGTAACAAAACTGTAGTTCCCAATACTAGGGCAAGCACTGTAGGACTGAGACTGAGGTAAACAACTGCACCATGCTTAGAGCGACATCGTGTGGAAACGTATAAAATTGCACACAACATAAGATAACAGTAGCGTGATTTACCATCATCTGCACTTATCCCGTTCCTTGTTGTTTTCATTAGGTTTCTCTGAAACTGTTAAGAAAAGGGCATATGTTTATTCGAAACATTTTGTTCAGAATCACCAGTACTATCCCCCCTCAAAGCATGTACCTTTCTTCCGGACTCATCCTGTACACTTAAGTTGTGATTTAGACTTTTAGGGAGATTATCTTTAAATAACTGTAAATTTTTATCAAAAGAGTGTAAATCGCAAGGGTTCTATGTTTAATGTAGAGTGTTTTCTAGAGATTGTAATAAAGTAATAAATTTTAATGAAGTAATGTATATAATTATCTAAGCCCTCCATCCCAAAACAACCTGGCTGTACCCAGGACAACAATGTTGTTGAACTGGTGTCAGAAGTGGGATGGAAGCATTTTATTTCAATAACAACGCAGTAATCTAGTTTCTTAAATTAGGCTAACTAGACAAATTAACGTTACTTATCAACACAATAAAGATAAAAATTTTTCACTGTCATTTTGTGAATAACAAGGAGAATGACAGTTGATATGTAAGCACTGTGTGCATTAATAGGACTAAGTATTAGTCTAAACAGTCAAACAGTATGAAATACAATGTGTAAATAGTCAGATTACTAGTGTAAATAGCTAAATCAGTAATGTTAGTGAAACTGTAAGTAGTCAAATAGGTAATGTAAGTGAATTAGTGGACAGGAAAATATACAGAATAAATCAAAATGTGGATAGGAAAGTAGAAAGTGACTGGATTTAGTTGCTTGGACATTGTGAAATAAATGACTGTCAAAAGTAAACTAAAAATAAGGCAAAGAACATATATAAGCAGAGTAAGCTTTAGTCAACAGGATATATACACAACATAAAATTACAAAAGTGGAATGGGGACAAGTAAAACAAGGAACAAATAAATAATTAATGAAATAATAACAATCAAAAAAGAAACCTAAGTTAACGTGCGACACATTGATGAGACCAAACAAAAACACAGATATCGGACACGAACAGAAATACAACAAATAACACAACGATGAGACGAAACAAAAAAAAAATTCAGACAAACAGAAAAAAACAACAAACGACACACAATGAGACAAAACACAATAGTTTTCCAGTCAGTCAGTAGAACGACGTTTCCGAAACTGGAATCTGTTCCCATCATCGGGTAGACACACAGGGTTCAGGAACACAAGTGCGACTAATGAGGTGACTGGAAAAGCCATGGCTTTATAAAGGGTAAAGCCCCTTATCTGGCTCAGCCAATGTGAGACAAGCTGTCTCCTGATTGGTCGCGCATCATAGATTGACTCTGATTGGCTGTGGTTTGTTGAGTGTTTGTTTTTGTTTTGTGCTGTAAAGTTGTTTCTCTCTTAATGGTATCCACATATTTTTTAATTCAACACTCTATGGACTGAAAATATGTATGTCCAAGCAACTAAATCCAGTCATGCATTCACAATGCACTGTTCTTTCAAAAATAAAAGTAGAAAGTGTAAACGAAAATGTGGACAGGAAAATAGACAGTTTAAATGAAAGTGTAGACAAAAGTAAGATGTATTAGTGAGGTGGTTGACAAATTTTACAAGAAAGTAGACGGTGTAAATGAAAAGATGGACAGTATAAGTGAAAGAATGACCGTGTCGAGGGTAAAATGGAAAATGAAAAAAGTGTACTTAAGAAATAATAGCTAGTGTTTCTCCGGAGTCAACAAAATTGCATGTAGTGCTATGAATTCAGGACTGTCAACCAGCGCAGCAGCAGAAGAAATGTGGCGACGACAAGCAGGCAGTCACTGCCTACACGATACCGCCCGAGTGCATCAAGCAGTCCATTAGAGCTGGTTCAAGTTTCGCCAGATGTTGGGAAAGGGGTCGCCATTAAGCCCGCCTCCTATGATTGGCAGTAATACCGGCACAAGTTAGAGATTGTCACCACCCTTAATTGCTGGACGGACGAGCAGCGAGCTTAATACCTGGCAGCAGTACTGAGGGGCCCTGCATTGAGCATACTGCAGTCACTGCCTAAGCGACGCAGACTAGAATATGCCATTCTGGTATTGGCATTGGAGCTGCGCTTCTGCGACAGGTACCTGCGACATTCCCACCATGCCCAACTGTGGAACCGCACACAGCGACCAGGGGAGTCACTGCTAAAGCTGTGGCAGGACATTGTGTAGCTGGCCCATTTGTACCTGTAGGGATGTCCCAAGGAGGCCTGCAATGTCATTGCAGTCAGCTTTTTCATTGATGCTATAGCTGATGCAGTGGTGAAGCAGGTGGTGCGCCTAGCTACGCCACATAACATGAGAGATGCCCTGGCCCCAAGCGCTCAGTGTAGTGTCTGCGAGGCAGGTGTCTGTGGAGCGGCGTTCGGTGCAGGCGGTGACCCTGGGAGAGGAGGGCAATGACAACAACCTTAAGAAGACTGAAGAGCTTAGAGAACACCATTAAGGACATCACAGCTCGAGTTTGTGCAACCAGACAGGTTGAATGTTAGTCCTGTGGACAGCCAGGCACCTGAGAGCCAACTACCCTCAACATAACCAGCAGCAGCAACATCATCAACCGTAGGGGAATAGGCAGTGAAACTCAGGTGAGAGCACGTCTTCGGAAAACTGGTGAGGGATAAATGTTGGTGTTGGCTGAAGGGAAGGTCCCAATGTTCCTACAAGTACGATCAGTAAAGCACGACTCAAATGCCATACTGGTGGAGGGGAGCCTAAATGATGTTTCTTGTTGGATGGTTGTCAACACAGTAGCAACAAAAACAGTAGTGAGGCCAGACATCATATGGCCTTCCCCCCCCCAGTGATTTCCATACCATAGGAATGTTGAAGGGTGTTATCTGACCACTGTAACTGGCGAGACCACACCAGTAAAGGGCAGCAAGAGAAGAGTGCTTTTGAAACTTGTTGATGTCAGTATAGAGCAGGGACGGCTAACCTTGTGCCCGCAGGCGAAACACTGACCCGCCACACCCTTTAGAATGGCCTGCCAAGTGTTTGCGTTACTTTTTAGAATGATTTATGCTTATAATAAAAATTATTAAACAAAAATATTGTATTGTCAATTTTTTATACTAAATATTATATTGTTAATTTAAACTGAAATTGTTTGCTTTTTCTGAACTTTTTTTGTCATTGTTCTTATTTAAATTGTAAAATGCTAGTTTAGTTTAACAAGAACTGAGAATATACTGCAACTAAACATTTTATAAAATGACTGTTTATTTACTTTATTATAACATATGTCTACATTATTTACATTTTGAACTTATGAAAAGAAGTCAATGTTAAAGTTATGTATGGTGACCCATGATATGATTTGGGTGAAATGTTTTGGCTATAGCTTCCAAAAAGTTGGCTGCACCTGGTATAGAGCATGATGTGTACATAGCTGAAATAGTAGCTGAAATAGAGGATGAATGTCTCTTTGGGACTAGATGCGTAGCGAAAGCTGGGGTGCTGTATAGATACTCGACTTGGGGTACTATGTGTAGGCAATGCAGAGTTAGTGATATTGTCTCGTGAAGATTTGTTCTCACCAGCAAGTTTCTCAGTAGTTTGTTGTCAATCCACGTCACTACCTGCTTTGAGTGAAGCGATTATCCCAGGTCGATACAGAGGAAAATCTGTCTGGCGTGTGGGGGTGATTAAGCCAGTGATTAAATGAAGTGGCCTGCCAGATAGTATCCTAACAGCTAGAACATAGTCTATCCTGCGTCTGACTGTTTGCTGGTCAGGGTGATGAATTGGTCCAACCGAGCAGTCAGGCTTGAATTGAAGAGGAGGGAAATAATAGGAGTTTGCAAGCAGGTTTCACACATACTGCCTAATACTACTGAAGTCCCAGGGTCAGCTAACAGTGAGGGTGTATTGCCTGAGGCATTGGAGGAGCTCTTGAAGAGAAAAAAAGAAAACCTAAACTGATGACAGGAGAAAGCTGTAGCTGAACTGTTATAAAGGAATCAAAATGCCTTCTCATGTGGGCCAAATTACCTAGGCAGGACCAATGTCACATTCCATCGCATTGACACAGGTGAGGCCCGCCCAAAAAAGCAGCCCCCTAGATGACTGCCTCTAGCTTCACATGAGACAGTAGATGGTATCCTAAAAGAGACGACAGACCTAGATGTGATAGAACCTTTAGTTAGCCCATGGTCCTCTCCAGTGGTGTTAGTAATGAAGAAAGATGGGTCTCTGAGATTTTGTTTTGATTACCACCACCTGAATGATGTGACTAAAAGGGATTCTTATTCTCTGCCTAAGATAGACGACACCCTACATAGCCTAGCAGGAGCCCGATGGTTCTCGACTTTGGACCTGAAGAGCGAGTGTTAGCAGTGTGAAATGGCCATAGAGGATCGGGAGAAGATTGCCTTTTGTGTCCAAGGAAAAGGAACCTGGCGGTTAAAAGTTACGCCATTTGAGCTATGCAATGCTACTGCTATGTTTGAACACCTGATGGAAAAGGCCTCCCACTAGACTCGTGTCACATTTACCTGGACATCTTTGTCATCACCGGCAAAACATTCTAGGAACATCTGACTAACCTTGATGCTGTGTTCCAGAAAATTTAAGCGGCCAACCTGAAATTGGTCCCCAAGAAATGTAATTTGTTTCAGCAGAAAGTTAAATTCTTGGGCTATGTAGTGTCGGCCCAAGGGATAGAGACAGACCAAGAGAAGACTAAATCCCTCAAAGATTTGCCTCAACCAGCCGACAAAACTGAAGTTAGAAGTTTCCTGGGCCTGTGTTCATATTACAGCCGTTTGGTGCATAGATTTGCAAACAATTGGTAATTAACAGAGGCTGTAAGAAAATTCCATTGGACCCTTGAATGTGACGCTGTCTTTGTGAGGTTAAAGGAAATATTGATATCACCTCCAGTTATGGATTTTCCTGACAGTGTAGGCAGGCCGCTGAGAATGTGAGTTCTTCAGTCTAACGCTTTCTTCTAAGGTCTCTATTATTTATGTTCACTCTATTTACAACATATTTTACCGCTAAAGTAATCTTTTTAACTATATTTTTAAAGAACTTTTTAAAAAAGATTAATAACAGTTAATCAGATGAAACAACAAAGCAGGAGTGTGGCATCCTGTTTGTTTCTTAATAATGATATTAGTTTACCAGGAAGAAATTTATGTATGTAATATATTTCATAAAAGTATATCATATATCGCTTTTACATAATCCGTAATGAAAAGCAAAAATTAAGTGATTTATAACTTTTCGAAACACATTTCTATTTCTTTTATTTTTCGTTTACTGAGGAAATTAAACAGTAGCGTAGTTCCTAAACTGAACACAAGCTGTGTTGCTAAGAGTAGTTCAAATACCTACATCTACTTGAAATTTCCGCTAACCTAAATTACAAATTGGTAAGCTTGGACACTGCTAAAATGTAAAGTGGTGCAGGTACAAGCATAATTATCACGCTTGAGTAAAATTTGTTTCGAATAGAAACCATTTTTTTTTTTTTTCAAACGAAATTTGAGGTAGCTCAAGATATGTTTTTGAAAGACACACAGTAAAATTTGTTTTATAATTCAACAAAATATAAATGGCACAGATTTTAGAGGAAGGTGTTACACTGACCGTATATATAACACTTTACTATGAATACACGTAGTTCATTTTGAACATTAACTTTGTACTTTTCGTATAAACATTGAGACAGAACTGCATTTATGCAAGACGTCACACTTAAAAACACACAATTTACTTTATATTACACTGCATTGAAAAGCATACCGTAACATTTGTTTTGATCATAAACTAAATATTTTTGTGCAAATTTTCAGAGTGTAGTAATGCAAGGTAATACAGTGAAAAACACAGAGTAAAATTTTCTGCGTGCAAAAAACGCATACAAATTTCACTCGAATACAGTACTGTTTCTATTTTAATTATGGTTTTGCTTATGCACTGTTGCTGAAAATAATACAAGTTAATCGAATTAAAAAAATAATCCCCTTACCTCAGTTCACTTCAATACATATGAAGTTTCAACTGTCGCTTTCAAGAGTTTCAATTTCAGATTTGTGATTTAAATGACGAAGCCTGATAATGAATGTCCTGGTAAACGTTAATTTTCGCAGCGCTTTAGATTCTGCGGATGGAAACTTAGGCAATAACATTTGAAAAATGTTTTTTCACGATTCCTTTATTTTTAACTAAAGTCTGTCTGTGACATAAGTTTAAAAAGCAGTTGCAACAATACTTATTTTTTCTGTTGGTACAGACAGTCCACCAGGGCTTAGTACTTCAATCTATCCTCCAGAAAAAATACTGCAATGAATATTTTCAAATTATTGCAAAATAGTAGAAAATACTAATATACATAAAATTTAATATTTCCCTACCATTTGAAGTTTATGAAACAGAATAATTTAGAACATTTGTTGGAAAATTGAGTTACATATCCCGCGCTGTATCTCAGTACTTCTTTATCTTGTATTGAAATTTCAGCCAAGCCCTTGTCATTCACAGATGTTTCACTATTGTCTATGTCACGGTTTTCACTCACAATGTCTCTGTTTTGGCAATTTTAACCACACTGACAAACATCTGACTAGTTAGATATGGTTGATTAAATATTAAATTGTTGAGTGATAGAATTTGGTTTTCTCTGTAGATGCCACTATGTCTTTAAGAAAGCAATTTGTTATAAATGCAATTAATTCTGTGAGAATTGTTGAGCTTAACCCAGGGAAATATTGTGCTTATGTACAATAAATACCTATAAGCCAACATGATCGGATAATATAGGTAGTTTTGATTTAAGGTTAGTTTCATCAGTCACGATAATGGTTCATTATCGTTCAAAAGTTTTACCTACTAACTTTCCTTTGAAAATGTCAATATTTCCCTCATGAAAAATTTTCAATTTACTTTTGCCAGTCATTTTTAACCGCTTCTATCAACGCATAATACGTAGTAGAAATAGTAGTATTAATGTAGTGCATATTCGAGTGAGAATGATATTTAAAGTAAAGTATATAAATTAAAATTTACGTATTCTTTATATTACAACGCCTGTCGTCTGCTTTGCACTTAATTTGCGTTACATCATGTATAAAAATGTTTTTTGGAAGATTTATGTTACATAAAATATTCCAGCCTAACTGGATAGTGCAAGATCACTGAACTTCAGTGATCCTGCGCTATCCATTCTTTGGCAAATAGGCCGTGTTCCCTGCCAGTACAGCAACCACTACAGTGTAATATGAATATTCCTTGCCAGAAAGCGTGGTAGCCTGTATGGCTGCTGATGTGACAGCGTGTATGGTGGCTGCTAAGATATCAGGGGAAATGAAATGGGCTTACATCTCGTCGACATCGAGGCCTTTAGAGACTGTGTTATACAACAACGACAGGAATTGGGAAAGGAGACTGCCTACTTTAGATATGGAAACCCTGGAAAACCGAAGTCAGGATGGTCGGGACCGGGTGTCGAACTTAAGTCCTCCCGAATGCGAGGCGAGTGTGTTACCACAGCTCGACCTCGCTCGCTATCTCGTATTTACTTCATTGCTATAGTAAACTCTTTCTTGCGAATTTTCAGATTTTTTAGAACACGACTGCTAGGTATTTGACGGTATTAAACAGTACAAAAAAATCTGTCGAGTTTTAAGGATAATTTTTATGACTTCTTTCTGTATGGCTTGTTTTATAATAGGCCTACCTCAGTGTCGCTGTCATTGAATAGATTGTGTGCAAATCATATCCGTTTTTGCTGTTTTAGAGCTGTTTGTCATTACAGCAGATGGATCTCAATTATATTCAGTTATCTGGTAGCGATTCCTTCAAGTTTTGTAAAGTTATCATCACTTAACAGCATTCCTTTGTTTTTTATTTAACTCACTTTTTTTTAATTTCTTCAACACTCCATCGCTTATAGCTATCTCTGCTGCTTCTCGACTGAAGTAGCGCGGTGGAAAAAATTCATCTTGTGTTTGGAAGGACCTGTGTTTGATTCTTGACCCAACCATTCTGATTTCAGTTTTACAGGGTTTTCTGGAATGAATCTATGGAATTGCTGGGATGGTTCCTTATTACAGGCCCTTACCGATTCCCATGATTACATTGTTTGAAAAGAGTTTCTTACTAAATAGAATAATTAGTTTGCCATTTAAGAATTCGTATGAGTAACATAAGATCTTATGCAGTGTATGAGGCACTCTTTTCAAATAAACTTCCAAAGTTCCCAGTGACTGCATCGGAGCACTGGAAAATGTAATCAAACATATTGGTTTTATAAAACAAGTCAAATTACTAGACTCAATAGGGCCTACAGGAAATGCTTTTTTACCGAGAGAAAATAATAAAGAAATAACTCTATCTTAAATTTATCAAAATAAAATGCCAATAACTTGAAACTGTGTGTATAACATTTATATAAAGAAAAAAGGCATTTAAGGGCATTTAAAAGTTATAGGTATATATATAACTAAATATTACCTTAATCGGGATTAGTTCTGAAAAGGTGATTATGATTTAATTCGAACGGACTGTGGGTGTGTGTGTCTGCACATTTTTCCTGACAGCCTGGTAAAGGAGATTGCTCACCCGTGAAATATTTTACATGCATTTTGACCTATTGTGGTACAGGATGTGAGGAAAAATCATGTGTAATAAAAATGTCACTTGGTGTAAACACAATAAACTCTATCCAGTACAAACATTATTTTTAAATTTAAATACATGTAGGACGTATTATAATTTTTTCCTTGCATTCAACTATTACAAAGCAAATTGGCGAATCAAGTCAACCGATCAGAACTATTTTTCACATTTTAAAAATGTATAGCTGTTTTGAAACATTGGCGACTTACAAATCTGAGGAAATAAGTTTATGTACTAAAACATCATTGAAATATCTGAGATGCCTATTACCCGCAAATGGAAAAAAAAAAGTGTATAAAATTAACAAATATTGTTAAAACATTTTACGCCCACAATATTTTCACTTACTGTGGGTTAGGCCATCCGTGAAGTTCCCAAAACATCTATGGTCGAATCTACAATGCGAAATAAATGTGAATTTAGTGTAACAGTAATAATATTGTTTTCTTTCTAACCAATTATAACTCACTGACACCACAATATGTAGAAGCAATATTGGCATAAATATTGCAATATTTTGTATTGTTTAAAAACCATATTATTTCTTGCTCTACACAATTTCACAAAAATAATCGTATGGTGTAATGGACTTTCTGTTTCACTAAGATTTTTGCATTCTTAAGTCACTCTGAAGTATATTGTCAGATAGTTAAAAAACTGAATATCCTTTACGAAATTAATTACAACAGTCTTACCATCCATTTGTTTCTTGATTTTCTGCAGAACATGTGATTTATAATTACGAACACAGAACAATGCTGGTAAGGATAAATTCAGGTAAACCAACTTAACTTAGTCATGTTTAAAAGTTAAAAAAAAATCCTTTCTTATAAGAGCCCATATTCTATGAATAGAATGGCCATAGAATCATAGAATTGAATTGCAAATACCAATGATCATGAAATAGAGACGCAGTGTTTATTTTTTATTTGCTTATAATGTAATTACTAACCCGGGAACTAATACGTTTCTCATAATTACAATCTACCCCACATAAAAAGAATATTTAAGCTGTAAAATAAGAATTGCATAATGACATAGCATATTTCATTTTTGCAGACTGAATAATTTTCTACTTGTGTCACACTCCCATCTAGTCGATGTTTCATTTTTATGTGAATGCTTTTTTACAACTTCATCGACAAAATTTGATAAAGTGCTAGAATTTATTCATAAGAGTTCACTCATAAATAATTCAAAATAAATATGTAAGGGCGATGGCACACGGCAGGCTTTGATTTACAGCATTATCCCTGTACAAGCTTTCAAGAAGACGTATCACGTTTTATTACACTAATATATATAATTTTTGCATTGTACAGCTAGATAATATATATTGTCGGATATTTACTCGAAAATAATAAATAGCATAATATTTCATATATCCCAGCAAATTTCACACAATATTAAGGTAATTTACTATCTAACGCTGTAAAATGAGTAGGAGAATAATATTTAGGGTACAATCCCAGAGTTCTCCTACCCTCCTCAGTGAGATGGACCTGATCTCTGCCTAGATTTCTAAATCCTAACCACTTCTTGCTGTTTACAAAGATAGCTTCCCTTTTCTTACATACTCTCTCGTATATTCCACTGGCTGCCATTGTCTTCGAATAGGAGATACCCTTCCTCACCAGCACCCCACTAACTACTACCCTTGCCCTCGGAAACTTTTCCTTTACCTGCGTCAACATCCCTCCTAAGCCCTTCTCTACATTTTCACTCACCTCCCTGTGTGCCAAATCATTCCCTCCAACATGAACTGTGACCACCTTCACTGTGTAACTTCCCTTCAGACTAGCAACTCTCTCACCCAGATCTCTAATTTTAGCTCCCCCAAAAGCTGCCTTTTAGATAGCATCCTTCCTTACACCCTGTAACTCCACTCCCTTGACAATTGAACTTCCTAAAAACACCACCTCTGGTTCCTTTCTTTTCACTGCTCCCCTTCTCTGGCCTGCCTAACCCCACAAGCCATCTCTCTTCCCACTCCTCCCATCCTGAACTGCCCTGCTTGTCCTGAGGGCTCATACCTGTTAACCTCTCCCCTACAAGCTTCAATATATTGCTTCCTGCCTCCTTCCACTGTATTTACCCTGGCTACTGTTTCCTGCCCCTCACCCCTCTTGAGACTCCTATTGTCTACCAGTGTCCCTTCCCTTGCTTCAGCCTCCATTTCCACTACCTTACTCCTCAACTTTCCTCAGTCTCTGCCTCCCTCCTCCTCTGTTTCTCCTCCTGAAGCTCATTCCTTAAACTACCTATCTGTCCCTTGATCCCCTTCAACTCTTCTTCTAACTTTCCCACCCTTACTGCAAGACTACTCCTGCTCATCTCATCCCTGACTTTTTCCTCCACCTTCTCAATCCTCTGCATCATCTCCTTCTCTTTCCTGTTCATTACATCTACTATGTCCCCTTTCCACCATTCCTTAGCTACCTACCTTCTTGCTACTGGCACTCCCTCAACAAAGTTACTCCAAAGCATTTCCCACATCCAATTATTACCTTCTCCCCCTTCCTGCACCTCTTTCTCATCTGCTCCTATAGCCTGCTTTTTCCCGAACACTGCCACAATGCCTTTTCCCCCAATACACTCCCCACAGCTCCAATTTTTTGCTACCAGTGAGTCCAACTTATCCTCCTGAATCCCTACACAATCAGCATGGTACCACTCTTTACACTCGTCACACTGCACCCCACTATCACACTTTCACCAAACTTTCCCACAGCCCCTACATTTGCACCTCCCCACCATTGCAGCTTGCCAGTGTACACAAGAAATTTCAAAAAACCCACTAGCAACTGTCTAACCAAACAACTTATTAGAATATGCAAACCCTAATAAAATATCTTTAAACTAGATTATTAAATTTCGCAGGGTCCTCTGCAACTACACTAACACTTCAATCTAATTAAACCTTACCACTAGTACTATCTTATCTTACCAATCCATATTTCCTCTACTTTACAATAAACAAAATATAACAGACTCGCCTATCTACTAATAATAAACAATTAAAAAATGAAAAATACATATCACGTAACTAACAATTTAATATTACCAACTACTTAACCACTACTTCTTACACTAAGGCGACCACGTGGCGATCGCAGCCGCTTCAAGCAACAGACTACGTTAAAACTAAAACAAGGTAGCTACTACTAACAAGATATATTATAAAACAGATACTTATATACTAAATTACCAAAAATACAAGTACTAGATCACTTAATTGCAACTAAAATACTTATCCACGCTCAGCGTCAAAACAACTACTACCACACGACGGCCATCTTTTAACTTAACCTAACCTAACAAAGAAGATTTTTAGGTAGCACTACTTATAACATCCCTAAAAACATTTTTCATAAATAAACTATGCGTCTAAAATCAATAGTTTGGCTTGTACACAATGAGTAGCGATTCTTAATATTTACCCAAAATAATTTGTTGTGATTATACAACCTTGTTAATATTATTTACATTTTGTTGGTCAGGGAAATAAAAGCAGAAAAACAAAATTAATTTTAATTAAATTATTTTTTGGTCAGAAATCTTAAGAAAATTGTGTCTGCCTCATTTAAATCCATCACATTTTATCTAAAAAGAGTATTAAGCTTTAAACGCAGTTTCTCATTGCTACTTAACCTTTAATAATCCCACCATAAAATATCTGGCAAGTTCTGTGTAGTTAAATGTTGCTAGCGAGGTGCGCGAGTGGAGATGCATCTCAGCAGGCTGACCTCCGTTCTTTATCTTTCCTCCCTCTTCACCGCGCGAACCATACGCGTACGTGCATCATAAATAAATTTTCCAGTATGACGCTGGTGAATTGGGCGGTAACTACAGGTCACAATGGCACGTAAAGGGAAATTTATTTTGTTCTGGTATGTGCGATAAATTCAAGATTGCAAAACAATTTGTTCCGGAAATTAATAAAAAAAAATTAATAGCCATTGGTTTACATTGCAATGTAGGCAAGGTGGTGAGAGGGTTTTACTGCCCTTTTGACGTCTTACAAGCAGATGAGGGTGAAATGAGATGAAAGAACAACACAACATCCATGCCCGAGCAAGGATTCGAACCCAGGGCCTCTCGCACCGTAAACTGGCGCCTAACCCATTACACTAGAGGCTGGCGCGATATCGAATAAAACAGGGCTTAATAAATTATAAAAGGGGGGGTGGGCAGAAAGGGGCATTTGCCCTGGGCCGCACATTCTAGAGGGCCTCGCTTTTGAACAAGTTAAATGATTACAATGAATGGGCTTTTATTGAGTTCCCATTAACGTTGATGTTATCTGTGAAATATATTTTTTTAAGTTTAAAGTGTGTGTAAAGACGTCACTGATCTATGACTACGCAGCCAAGGTAAGATAATATGGAGGGAGGCCTATAAGCGCACATTATCACTTCAACCATGGCCGTAGACTTCAACTAAACAAAAAAAAAAGTAAATTAAGATTTACGTTTCTCCTGGCCTCGTATTCTATCAAAGAAGTCCTGATGTTATTTCCCGATCGAGATGTAACTTAGAATAACCCCCAGGAAACGTTTGGAATGGTTGAATGATACATATCTGGAGGAGACGGTAAACAAATAGTACATCAGTACATGAGAGATTGTGGTGTGATGTGTAGAACTGCAAGCCACAGCTGACAGACTGACTAATCTCATTTCTGTTACATACAGTAATTTAGACACTTGTCCGATACATAACAATTCATGGTCTTAAATGCATTGTTTTAATATTTTTTGTGCTTTACTTTTGGTTGTTTTTACTCCCATGTAACTCAGTTGAACGTGATAAGAGTTTTATTGCATTTTAGTGTGACAACTTGTGTAAGAATAAAGCTGTAAATTACATGTTTTATGATTTTAGTTATATGCATAAAAATAATTTTAAAAATCAGAAGTGTTAAAATGAGTTCACATATGTCTGTACAGTGATCCAAAAGGATTGTTAATTACAGTACCGTATCTGCTCTCGTATAAGAGGAAAAATATTTTTGTGTCTTCCGAACTCTGTAGGAGGTGAGCGTAATTATCAGACTAGCAGCTGGCTACAGACACTGTGACATGCTGATGTTAAGCAATTTTTCATGTAAACATCTCGTGAGTTGCGTGTGGTCACGTGCGGTGTTCGTATTACTTTTGAGACTATACCGGTTGACCTTGACTACTTCCGCTCGTGCTCTACCTCCCTCTACCTCCCAATTATCTGTCACACACACGCACTTAGACTGTCGCCAGCCAGACGAGAGAAGGGGGTGAGATCTTTTATGTGATAGAAGGGTGCCTTGCTGCCAGCTTAGAAGTAGCATAAAAATAAATAAAAAATAATCTGCCGGCCCAGGTTGTTTGACATTCTTTTATAGTTCTCCACATTACAGTAATAATTTCCCCACTACCCCCTCCTGTAAATTGATATGTACAAAGCAGTATGTATTGCCGCCTCTTTTGCTGGTAGAAATGATAGCATACTGATTTCCTCACGTTACTTGTGATTGACTGATTACCCCCTCCTCCCCAGACGCTACTCGATAACACGGACAAATTGTAACTCGGACAGCTTCTCCGCCCTTTTGGTCCGATTTATTGAGGGTTCACTGTATATATATGTATATATATATATACATATGTATTTGATTTGTAATGTCAATTAAGTAGTTTAAGTTCTCCTGATTGTATTTTATAAACAATTAATGGTAGGAGAAAATATTTTAGTCCTATAAAGTCAATATTCATGCCAACGGGATAGAGGACTAAAACACTTCTTGTAGTTGCAGATTATATTAAAAATTTCTAGCAACGAGCATATAGTCTGTTGATACATTACACTGTGCAAATATGTCAAAGTTAAATGTAAATATTCGTGTACAATTTAGTTTACTTTGCCAGTATCACAAAAAGCCTATTACAATAAATAGCCCATTACAATTAAACTGAGTAGAGAAATTTGGACATCACTTAACAACTGTGGTCTTGAAAACCAATGTGGGGTGAAGTATGTGTATGGAGCATCAATGGGCCACAAGGGTGGGTGAAACAGGAGACCCCTAGAAAACCAGTGTTATCGTCCGGCATGATTCGAACATGGAACAATCTGAACTGACCCTGCCAAGTATCAAACCCAAAATGCCTTTGTGGGAGGCAAGTAGTTTGATCACTTTCTGCCCAGTTAACTGTGGTGTTTCTGTAACGTACAGACATGAAATTGATTACTGTTCATTTCACAATCAATGCTGGCAGTATTTATAACAAAATAATACAGAAGAATGTGCTATGTTATTACAAATGTAAGATTTAATCATGGAACATTTCATAGGACTCATTGGTCATTAGCGTATATGAATTTTGCTTAATCAGATAATCAGGGAAGAATGTTTTCGTAAGTCAGGGAAAACCTGAAATAGTCAGGAAATTTGG
Source organism: Medauroidea extradentata (assembly GCA_003012365.1). Lineage (NCBI taxonomy): Eukaryota > Metazoa > Arthropoda > Insecta > Phasmatodea > Phasmatidae > Medauroidea > Medauroidea extradentata. Next base: position 40,344 of record PNEQ01003000.1, on the reverse strand, counting down.
TTCCTAATTTTTGTGGCCACCTTAAATTATATTTGCTAAAAATGAAACATGTTTTAAATTGTCCTTTAATCTTAAATAAATTACTTTTAGTAAATTTAAGTTGAGAAGATTTTGAAATAATGTTAAATAAGTTGGTGTAGGAAAAAAATTTTATTTTAATTATTTTATGAATGATAATGTTTAAGAATTATTGGGGTTGCATTGGAGAGTGTTGGAATACCAAGTAATTATTAAAATAAGTTTTTTAAGAAGTGTTGAAATGTAATAATAATTCAAGGTAAAATGTTAGTGCATTGTGGAGCTTTTTGAAGTACAGAAGTGTATTGAGAAGCTTTTTGAAGTACAGAGACGGTGAAGGTCATGTTATAGTATTAAATTATTATGAAAATGTGAATTTATTATAAATATTACATTCAAACAATGGTGTTGAGGATTATTTGGTAGATGTATCAAGTAGCAAAGATAGTGTGGTTGAAGAAATTAGGGGGGGGGGGGTGGTATTTTTTAAAGAGATACTACTGTTGTATCTATTGTATAGTTTAATGATAACTTAGAAAAGTGTCACGAATAATGATATAGAATCATATCTCAAAGGGTAGTGAATGTGATTTTAAAATTTCAATGTTTTGGGAGTAAGATGAGCAATGTTTTAGGGTAAGGTACCCTACCAACTGATTTTTTGTGTATTAAGTTATTGTGTTACCTAGTGGAGTTACGATGACTAGGAAAGAATTAGTGATGAAGTACAATTATTGTATCAAAGGTGTAGGAAGGTTATTGTTAGAGGCCAATTTTTTTTAGTGTTATATTATAATGTTCACATGAATGTAATGTTAATAAAGTAACAAAAGTTTTTCTTTTTGTTGCAAAATAATATGTTAATGTGTTTATAGTCCCCGATGTGAAAATTTTTCTAATCAAGTTAGTGATTATTTTATCAATGCTTTTATTTTTATGCAAATTATCTGTGTTTTGAAGTCTTCATGACAATAACTTTGTTTAAAAATAATAATGTGTTTATGCATAGCAGAATAGGTAATTTTTTTGTAACTGATATTGTATGGTGACGAATGTGATGAGTTTGCAGTATTTTACACTAAAGCAATTTTTAAAAAAAATTACATACTTGTGGTTTTTGTTTGGCAATGAAATGACATAAATGAGTTGCTTGTGCAACATTTAAGGATAAAATGAAATAACATAAGAGAATGAAGGAATTTGATTTAAATTTTGGTACTGAAGTATCAAAGATAAATTAATTTTGCAATAATTGTGTTTCAGTTATAAATGTTTTATGGTCTTTGTTAAGAAAGTGTTAACCTGTTGGAGTTCAAAATTTTGGTTGCCTAATTATTCTGAATTTAAATAATGATACTTTTTTTTCTGTATGGTGTAAAAAATGTTTTCAGGGTGAAGCTAATAATTTCAGAATTTTAACGTGATGGTATGAAAAAACAAGAAGGTGTTTTGTGTAAAAATTTAGAATTACTTCTGTTTTGTTTATTGGTCTTAAGAATATTGAAGTTTGAATAAACATTTGTATGCCTTAATGTTTTAATATTGATAAATGGAGGAAGGTAATGAGATGAAATATTGACTTGTAATAAATATTATTATGTTTAAAAGTAAATCGAACAAAATGTATAAAGAGTTTTTGCAATTCGTGTGAAAGTGTATGTGAAATATATACTGGAGAAGACTAGTTAGTTTGTTATTTTCTTGTGCAATGTTGAGGAGATGGTAATGTTCTGTAATATTATACATAGCGGAGCGTTTCTGGATCGTCCACTGTATGTTTTCAGGCAGTAGAGAATTTAGTTTTTTCGTACTGACTCATGAGGTTTAGGGCAGTCGAGATTGTGTAGTTGGAGGTATTTTTTGTGTGTTAAGAGTAGCACAACTTGTAGGTTTTTGTTAGTAAGAGATGTCTGCGATATATGTCTCAAACCGAAAGTAGGGTATTGTGTCATTGCACGATTTGGCTCTTTATTTTATTTTAGCAGTAATTGTGTGTGTATTTCTTTTCTAAACTGTTCAGTAGATGTATTTTACATAAGGATTAGTACTTTTGTTGCATGTTTTAGCTGTTTAAGGGGTTGTGCGTGTTTTTATTACATATGATACTTTTGGAGGCTTCTGAGAATGTTCTAGAAAGGTGTAGAATGGCTAGTCTAAATTTCAAGTGACAGTTTGTCATTCCCACAGTCTGTAAGTTTTGATTTTTGTGTTATTAAGGTCGTAGTCGGGTCACACAATGTCCTGATCGGATGAGATAGGTGGTATGACTTTGTAGACTTTTTGGAAACAGTCTCTCTTCGTCATGTTCACTTTAGTTTTAAGCCAAGCCTATGACAAGGTAGGTCGCGGTGCAAACTCAGAATGACAACATTTAATTTTCAGTTCTAGTAAGCTTTTATAGAGACAGGATTGCAGCTATGCCTTTTTTTTGGGCATTTGGACAACAGTGGTCCCATTTTCAATGTGTGGTTTTCCAAGTCTCTTTTGGGTTGTAACCTTTTTTATACTGTGTAGAATGTTATGGTCGTATGCCTTGCTTTCGATGACAATTATTGACAAAAATAGAAACTGATTACTCTGTTACTTTGAAATACCTGAAATATGACTGAGATAGGTAAATGGCAAACGTTTTTGTGTTTATTTTTTCACTGTAAGAGCTTCAGTCATCGAGCAGCGGAATGTCGCAACCACCCTGTTATTAACTGAACTGTTTTAATGTTTGCTCTCAGGGAAACCTGTAAGATCAGTCTTGCTCGCAGTCATATCAGCCATAAAATATGTGAAAACAAAGTAGTTGCTACCCTGAATTGTTTTACTGTTCTGAAACATCTTTTACTACCTCAACTACATGCAAACATTTTTTAACTAATTTCCAAACAAGAGAGATATTCCCTGCAATACTAAGTTTTACACATTAAACTGTTGGGAATAATAATCTACTACAATTGATTTTTGTTATATATAATCATTGTTTATTTCTGTAATGTTTGTGCAGTCATGTATTTTGGTACCATAGATTTTTTGCTTGTGTATTATATTGTAATTTAACCACTGTTATTGTATGAAATACTTAGTGTCCAAAGAACAATATACAATTTTTTTTATATTGTACTGTGATGGTTCTCAACCCATTCTGCCATGCAACCATAATCAAAACACTCATAATAGTTTGTGTGCTCCAGCTAGCTCAACTTCAAATGCACAATGTTATTATGGGGTCAGGATTCAGTAGTAAGGATGCTATTATCAAAAGAAAACAAAAACTGCTCTTGTTCACATACTTCACTTCTAATTATCATCTTGGAACTGCGGTACCATTGATTTAAATCACAGTACATTATTGGACAGGGGGCCCATGTGGTTCATAACCGTACTCTGTTACCATTATCTTTCTTACGTGTCCCATAACCAGCAGAACATTGCTCTATGTTGCCAATTGATCTGTAAATCTGACTTAACTTGATTACAGCCCTACGAAAAAAAAAAAAATAGTATAACCTAAATTCCAATCACACTTCCATTTAGCCAAGGAAGCACCTAGCTGCCATTATCTTGGTACCCAAACAGCCCGTAGCATGTCTTGAATATCAAGAAGAAACCGTTGCAATCTAGTGACCATGCTGTCAGCAGTGCCATCTGGCAGACCTAATTGACAAACCACTCTCTTTACATTATATCTAAAATATCATATAATCATCACTGACCGCAGTGCTGGAAAACACATTGTTTCAATAAAATATAGTTATAAAAAATTGTAAATAAAATATTAGGCAGTGCAATGTTTTGTGAAGTGATACATCAATGTGAATATATTGCGAGGGTGTCCTGTGACATCACCAATAGGATAAAAAAAACCTTTGGCAAAATTATAGATATTGATACAATATTCTGAGCTTTATCTTGGATTATGCTGATTTAGAGTTTAATTTTTTAAATACTATATAAAGTCACAGATCAAAAAAGCATGACCGACCTAACATCGTAATAGTTATGGCACACTTCATTGACTCATTACATTATTACAATCTCAAATTACAGTATTATACTTAAGCTTACTGTTTTCATGGTTACAAATTGTTGTTTAAGCCTTACTTTTATTACCAAATTCTTCATGTATGAGCTTGTGGAGGGCCATGCTAGAAACCTCAATTTCATACTATTACTTTCTACTTTAATTTTTTATTTATATAAGCATAAAATGAGGAAACTATTCTTGGAAGGGCGATACCTGCAGAGTTTTGGTACTGGGTTCACTTGGAGTCATTGCTATGGTATATAAAAGAGGAGGGGGAAGTAATTTCTTGATGTAGGGTTGGTGTGACCATGTAAGTTATTCCTCATCAAATGATGTATCACAATATAATTATTTAAATGTGTATTGTAAACATTAAAAAAGATACATTACTTTCATAAAAAAATTGTCAACAAATATACAACATGTAGATGAGCACGTCACAATCTCCCAGGAAGATTTGTGAAACAAAAGTGCACAGAGCTTTCTATCTCAAAATTAATTGGCTGTGTGGCTTTATTGGTACTCTGCATTCACAAAGACAGTTGGTTGTATCTTTGCATAGTTTTAAAACATTATCAAATAACATCGCGTATCCCTTTGATTCTATTACACTCATACACATTTGTCATCAATATTATCAATACAAGTAAATTAACATTTGTTTATGATTCACCAATAAAAAATTCCACAAATCAAGCCTTTACTCTTAAACTTATGAACATTCACAAAACAGTATATCAATCATTTTCACAAGCCATTGCTTCGTATTAAACTTGTCCATATGATAAACTTTTATTCTGTCCTTTTACAGCACATGTACTTGTGTCAAGTGTTTCCTCTCGCAGTAACCCTGTACTATGATATAAAAAAATTTCCCAACTGTAAACATATATATAGACATAAATATAGAACAAACTGTTGCTCGAATAAAACCAGTGCATTCTGTACCAGTTATGACTCAACTTTGTATAGCTATAATCAATAGGAATTATAAACTTCTTTCATCTTTGCCTCTGGCATGAGTACTACTAACTTCCAAGAATTTGGCCTGCACTGCTGTGGCCATCATATAATAAAAACAGTTTTTTTTGTTCTCCTTAGTGAGAAACTAACTGCGCTCTACCACCCTAAGAAAATCTAAGTCACCCTTTTGAAAACAACTGTGCACCGCACCCTGTTCCTGTGCATGCTGTGTAGCCTCAAACTGCAACTTTACCTTTGCTGCCTCCAAAAGCTCCACTTGTTCTTCGGGTCTATCTTCTGGTGGAAATGACAGACAATGTTCCGGAGTGTTACGTTCAGGTTCCCTCTTTGTTTGCTGGTTGGGTGGAAAACCGGTCTAGCAACGAATATGAACATTCAGGAATCTATTCACAAGTGGTACAACTTCCGACCGTTTTTTTATGTTGCTCATGGTAGTACGTTTGCAGCAGCGTTCCATTCTCTAACATACACTGTTCGCTAGTGGTTCCTTGTGGGTGTATAGTAGTAACTCCCATCACCATGAGTCAGCAGTGAATTGAGTACCATGATCACTCAATACTCAAGTGGATGTGCCATGCCTCGGAAAATACTCATTCAATAACTTATCCGAACACGCTGCCATTTTAAATTTTTAGAAGATAACACCGCACAAATTTTGTGAAATAATATAGGACTACAAACAGATATTTCACTCAACCCTTTGACATAGGTAGTCGTCCATATAAATTGACTGCTATGAGGCAGCTGGGACAATGGCATGCCAAACTCCTTGTAAGCTATGACTAGCAAGCTTTTCCTTTTGGCGCAAATCACATACACTAATGGTTTGATGCATTGTCCTAGCCATCCCACTCTAATATTAGTTGTTCTGCATTAGCCAAAGCACTTTCTTTTCACAGAAATGGCCGGTCGACTTATGAATATGCTTAACCAGATCACGTATTCTGTCCTTCAGGACACATACCCTGACTCATCCTCACCTATTGCTCCCGTGAAACACAACACAGCCTGTTACCATCAATACCAATTCATTATTTTTGTTACGTTGTTGTTACTCATGTCTCTGTTGTCATTTCCCACAATCTCAATCACTGGACCCCAACAAGTCTTTGCTTTTGACCAATATTTCTTCGAATTTCTCTACAAGTTCCCTATTTTCCTCTATTTCAATATGTGTTATCACTGGTCCGGTTCACATATTTTCCTCCATGGTCAACTCCGTTCCATCCAATATTGTTTTGCTTAGCAGATCAGCACCAAAAATGTATCTGACTTCCAGGTCATAATTCTGCAAGACAAGAACCATTGGGCTATGTGGCTTTCCATTAACATACACATCAATAGGAAAGTTATGGTATTGTGATCAGACATGACCACTACCTTTTGCCCAGTTACCATATTCCTAAACTTATCCAATGCCCACACAACAGCTAAACATTCTCACTCAGTGACCATATGTGCTCTCTCTGCTGGCAACAGTGATCAACTTGTAATAGCTTTTAGTTTTCCTTACCTCTGTCATCATGCTGAAACAATTTGGCACAGAGGCCATATCCAGAGGCGTCAGTGCATAGGTAAATCTCCCGCTGCAAATTTGGATAGTGTATTGTGCATTCAGCCAAGAACAACTGTTTTTCCCTCGCAAACCAAACTTGATGTACTTTAGTCCAGATCCATGTGTGATCTTTTCTCAGCAAATCTAGCAAATGCACCACATCAGAAAAATATGCATCAAACCGTCTGTAAAAATTACACAACCCCAAAAATTCTTAAAAATTACACATCCCCAAAAATTCTCTGAGCTTACATGGGTTTTTTGGCACCGGTAATTTATTGATCAAAGCAACCGTCTCAGGATCTGGCCTAATACCTTGAGAATCTGACACAAACCTCATAAACCTGTCTTCCAACCGTAAGATTTTCAATTTTATATTGCCATAACTCTCAAACAGCTAATCTAATCTATCCAAATGTTCGTCAAATTCCTGGCTGGCTACTACCGTATTGTCAACTGATATGTGGCAAAACGAGCCAACTTCCAGTTCTAAAGACATGTCTACAGCTCAGCAGAATTCCACCACTCTATTTGAAAGTTCATATTGTAATATGCAAAACTGATAACATCTTACACAATACAAAAAAGCTATGTACTGCCGGTCCTGTTCCAACAGTACCTGCCAAAATCCTTAAGTGCAAGATCTGTATTGCTTATGTATTTCACACATTGTTGTTCTGTTTATTAAAAAATGGTCTGGCACAACTAGTGATTCTCTACATTGTTTAATTCTCTTATTTTACTCGCGTGAATCCAGGCACAGATATATGCTGCCATCTGTTTTTCGCACACACATTAGTGGGTTCATTAACGGAAACTTAACACCTTTCAATTATACCACGGCTCTCCATTTCATGTATTTGTTTTTAAATAGCATCACAACATGACAATGATAGGCTGTACCTGCTGTTTAAATGGTGTGGAGTCGCTAACCAGAATGTAAGCCATGTATTTTTTCATTAACTCTGACTGGTCAGAAATCACATTCTGGTATTTAATGCATCAAAAGCCCTATCACCTAACGCTCATCATTAGTTTCACAACTGTGCATTACTGACTGCTTATTTTGCTCCCAGTCATCATCAGGCATTTTCAACCCAGCGTCCTTTCAATTAACTGTTATTTCTTCTAGTGTCACTTCCGGTCGCTCCATCCCTTTCAGTCATCTAAACAATTGTATTCTTAAAGTTGCAACTTTGTCAGAAGATGGCAGCCTGTGTAGCTTGTATACAAACTGGTCTTTTAGCTAGACTGTTCCTTGAACAAAATCCATGACCACGCTATGTTGTTGCATGACATCTATTCCCAAGATGATGGGTTTAATTAATTGGGGAATTAATAAAGGTATATTCACAGTTCATAATTCAGATCTGCAAATACAGTGAACCCTCGAAAACTCGGACCTCGATGTCCCGGACTTCGGATAACTCGGACAGAATTTCAAAAAAGAAAGTTAATTTTAATTAAATTATTTTTTGGTCAAAATCATAAGAAAATTGTGTCTGCCTAATTTAAATCCATCACGTTTTATATAAAAACTATGTAGCCTTTAATAATCCCACCGTAAAATATCTGGCAAGTTCCGTGTGGTTAAATGTTGCTAGCGAGGCGCGCGAGTGGAGATGCAACTCAGCAAGCGCACAAGTAGAGATGCAACACAGCAGGCAGACGTCCCTTCTTTATCTTTCCTCCCTCTTCACAGCGCGAGCCAGACACGCACATGCGTAATAAATAAATATTTCAGTATGATGCTAGTGAATTGGATGGTAACTACAGGTCACAATGGTACCTAAAGGGAAATTAATTTGGTTCTGGTATGTGCGATAAATTCAAGATTGCAAAACAATTTGTTCCGGACATTAATAAAAAAATAAAAGCCATTGGTTTGCATTGCAATGTAGGCAAGGTGGTGAGAGGGTTTTACGGCCCCTTAACGACGTCTGACAAGCTGATGAGGGTGAAGTGAGGTGAAAGAACAACACAACATCCATGCCCGAGCAAGGATTCGAACCCAGGGCCTCTCGCAACGTAAACTGGCGCCTAATCCACTACGCTAGAGGCCAGCGCGATATCGAAAAAAAACAGGGCTTAATAAATTATAAAAAAAAGGGTAGGGGGGAGCAGAAAGGGCTTTTGCCCCAGGCCGCACATTCTAGAGGGCCTTGCTTTTGAAAAAGTTAAAATGAATGGGCTTTTATTGAGTTCCCGTTAATGTTGATGGTATCTGTGAAATTAATTTTAAGTGTAAAGTGTTTGTAAAGACGTCACTGATCTATAACTATGCAGCCAAGGTAAGATAATGAAGAGAGGCCTACAAGCGCACATTATCACTTCAACCACGGCCGTAGACTTCAACTAAACACAAAAAAAGAGGAAAGGTAGACTGCGATTCACGTTGCTCCTGGCCTCGTATTCTAACAAAGAGGCCCTGGAAAAAAAAAAAACAATTTCTCATAGGAAACTAGCAGCTAACTGCAGACACTTTGACGTGCTGATGTTGAGAGATTTTTAACGTAAACATCTTGTGAGTTGAGTGTGGTCACGTGCGGTGTTCGTATTAATGTTGAGACGGTACCGGTTGACCTTGACTACTTCCGCTCGCGCTATACCACCCTAGCTTATCTCTCTCACACACACACATGCACGCACACACTGTCTCCAGCCAAACGAGAGAAGGGGGTGAGACATTTTATGTGGTAGAAGGGTGCCTTGGTGCCAGATTCTAGCACAGATAAAAAAAAAGATCAGCCAGAAGTAGCATAAGAAATAAATAAAAAAGAATCTGCCGGCCCAGGTTGTTTGACATTCTTTCTTTATAGTTCTCCACGTTAAAGTGATAATTTCCCCACTACCCCCTCCTGTAAATTGATACGTACAAAGCAGTATATATTGCCGCCTCTTTTGCTTGTAGAAATGATAGTGTACTGATTTCCTCACGTTTCTTGTGATTAATGACTGCTTACCTCTCCTCCCCGGACGCCCCTCGATAACACGGACAAATCGAAACTCGGACAGCTTCTCCCCCCTTTTAGTTCTAGTTATCGGGGATTCACTGTATACTCGCTTATTTACTTTTGCTTTCTGCTGTCCCAGTTACACTGAGTTAAAGGTACAGGTAACACCAGGTAGTTATACATCCTTGCAGTTGCAGCCCTTGCAGAAAGGTTTTTGATACACCTGGTATTTTTGATCCCTTATCAAACAGTACATAATCATCCTAGTCTCCTACTTAGTGTGAAATTTTGGATGACTATAACTATCTCTACCAGTTGTCTCTTTAACATCCCCTAACAGAAATTCCCTTTTATCTGCAAAAATTGTTGGTGTCATGTGAATATGTTGCTGTGGCCGTACATATTTGTAATAGACTTCCGGACTACTGACCTGCGAGCGACGACCAGTCCAGTTTCCTACCGGTTATAATTGCTGGCCACCTTTGTAAAGTTGTGCAAGCCTAGCAACTTGTAACCTAACCTCTCATTAATTCCCCTTGACTCTGATGCGTAGATGACCCTGTTTCTCTATTTTGCTAACCCACCATCTGTCTAATATTTTGCCCCTCAGTGTTGTTATGACAGGCACCACTTTACTGTCCCTGCCAATTTGATGTCTCCTCTCTGTTTCTAAAAGGCGGAAGTCTCTGGTCCTGCACGTCATGATGGGGTCCAAAACAGCATATTAGGCCAGATGAGGTTGGTACTGCTTGTCGCTGTGATATCACACCCATTCCGTTGTGGTCCATGCTGACATTCGTACTCTCTCCCCTTCGCCATCCTCATCACATTACTTGCAATATGTTGGTTATCTACAATACGCAGTTTGTGAATAATATTTCCTCTGGTATTTGTCACAGTTCCTTTAGAATTTTACTGTCTTTTCCCACCAAACTCTCCAGCACTCCTACGAGAACCTGCGAGTAGATCATGTTTACTACGTCTGCCTTCGCCAGTGGGACATCATATCATCTTGCCCACTATAACACATAGCTTAAATGGTATTCTTATTCCCCTTCTTCACATGTCAGGTGGCATGTCAGGTGGTACAAAGCTGCAGGATCAATTCCTTGCACCCTTGCATTCCAATATTCTTTGAAAAACTTCTACCTAAATTTAAGGTACTACCGAATTTCATCTTCCACCATCACTCACTAGTTCCATTCCCACATGTGGAACATCTTGCTATCATTAACTTTTCAGCATCATTGCACTCATGCGTTTCAAAGAAATTCTCTAAATGAGATAGATGTTTGCATTGGTGTTCACCTCAGTTGCCCCAAAACCTCTGTACATTTTTTCTTGGAACAGGGAAAACCCTTGTCCCTTCCCATACGTCGACAACTCTGCTTATTGCATTAGGACATTGCATGACCTGGCGATAGCCATTCTTACCAGGAAGACCAATAAACTACTTGCTTACCATGGGAACGAAAAACTACGATTTGACTTGGAATTTAACACAATCCTACAACTTTCTAGAGCAATTTCAGAAGCTTCCAGAAGCATTATTTATAACCAGGAAGTTGTAACCAGACCTTATAAAGCCAAAGTATAATCTAGAAATAGTAATTCAGATTAAAATAACTTTGTAAAACAATTTGGAAAATAAACATAAACAACACTGCCGTAGTAAATTATTAATAATAACGAAATAGTCACAATGTTACAAGTTGGGTTGGTAGGTAAGTATTACTGTCTCATCTACAGCATAGTCTTTTGTGATGGAACTATTGGCTCAGGTGAATAGGAAATGAGGATAAAATGGCATTGAAATTTATAGAAATTTGGAGGAATTTTGGCAAACCATGCAGAACCAAACTCAGGATGGCTAGAGTGGAAACTGAACCTGTGTCCTCTCAAATGTGATATACTGTCAACACTAAAATTCTATTACCGTGATTAATAGGAATGTGAAGTACACCTGAATTTCTATCCACTGGCATTTTTTTTTTAATACGTACTTTGAAATATAAGTATAATTTTTATCAGTGAAATGTGTTCATGATTACATTCATTAAAAAGATTGATGAACTACAAACATTGATATATATAATTATACATAAATATTAATTATGAAAAGGGCTCATTTGTAGTACCTTACTGATTCTGTGTATTTAGTTTGGTTTTGTTATTGCTGATTCTTTGAATTTTGTTGTATATAAGAAAACATATTTTATTTTTGTAGTTTTTTAATTTGTATTAAATGTAGTGTTTTTGCCATTTTTTTTTTTTTTTTTTTAATTTTTGTTTCAGGATGCTATGACAGACAGCTTTATTAAAACAAATGATTTCTTTTCGGAAAGTGGTGTAAGACGTGTGGCTGGATTTCAGTTACAAAGACGTTACTACAGTTTGATAAACACACTTACATGGGCATTTATTGTTTTAGTACCAATTTTATATTACTTATTCAGATTACTGACATCTGGGTCAACATTTCAAATTACCGTGGGAGTAGCAATTATTGTTGCTTGTAAGTATTGTTCTTTTTTTTAATGAAGTAAGTTGTGTGTGTAAAAAATACTAGGTATGTTTAAAATTAATTAAGTGTAACATAAAGTTATTCTTATTACACCTTTGAATGCTGGTTATTATTTTTGCTGCTATTGTATTACATCAGCATTTTAGCTTACATACTTTGTATCTTACTCAGCCATATTAAGAAAATATTTCTATACAGCTACGCAAGATTAAAATTATTCCAGTATAGTACGGGTAAACTCTCTTTTTTTTCTCGCTATCCAAGCTGCGTGACATTTTTCATTCATATTGTTTGAATATCACAGCATTGTACTTTAGTCTATGTACAGTACATTCTGGTTTACTCATCCTTTAATTGACCTTTTTTGGCCTATCTATGTGACTTTTCAAGTAATGTTAACTTACATTGTGATGTAGCACTGTGTATGAGTGAATGTCTTTAACAGTCTTTCCTTTCCTTCATCTGAAATGAGTAGGTGGGCAGTTCCATTTCCAGTGTTCATTAGATTTGCAAAGCCAGCAACTGTTCTGTCCTTCCCTTCACATTGTTATTAAGATGGTGGTGGAGACAGGGCCCGTTTTTAGAAATGTTGTCAAAGACTTCTAATTTTTCTTTGACCGTTTGCAGGACTCGAACCCAGTGAGCTATTTCTGCCCATCTTGATTCATTTCAGAAACTCTTCCCAGGTATTTGGTTTCGGGATGCAGAGAAATGAGCTATCTCTGAGCGCAGCTCTATGATCGGTGGCTGGTTTTTCATTGTGGTATCTGTTGGATAGACTCATTTGAACAGTTTGACCTGATGGCAGATTAAGATCTTTTGCTTTTTACTGTGTTTCTGAGTAAGGTTGACTGTCAGCTGCTTTCGCCCCCGAAGTCATCCTGTATCCTTTCAACAAATTCTGCCCAGTTATAAGTGAATGTGTTATACCATGCCCACCGTAATTGTATTCATCCCATAAACCACCTATTAACCAAACTTGACACATTGGGATTTTTACACTTGTACAGTTAAAACATTTTCTGCAAATTGCTGTATAAACTAGCCGAGATCTTAATTTCCTTTCCCATAATTCCTGCAGTTGTTTTGTTAATCAGAGTTTGCTTATTTGTGGCTGTCTGCTAGTTATTGCCCTTTACCCTGACATTTCCAGCTTCCCTGCTCACTGAGCAATGACACCTCCAGTATTATGTAACTCATTGGAACATCCTAGACACTGAAAGTGTTATTGCTTCTCGTGGTCTTGACATCTACTTTGCCTTCGTGCAAATTTAGCACCTGTATCACATATACTTCATCCACTCAATCTATAAAAAGACAGTAGTATTGTTTGTCACTCATGGTGCATGTTCTGCTCACCTCATATTGATTTATGCAGATTGTTTCTTTGCAACAATCTTCCCTGCCTGTCCCTGAAACTTCAAGACCAGCTAATTATGGTGGTATGTTACCAAAAGGTATTACAGAAGCTGCTTATAAGAACCAAACAATCCTGAACTGGCAACAGAAGAAAGTTGTGGCTAAATTGTTACAGAAGAATTAGGACACCTATCCATTTAGACCAAATTACCTGGCCAGACCTAATGTTATATGCCATCACATTGACACAGTAGCATCACACAAAGTAGTGATTGGTACCCTAAAAGTAACAAGTGAACCAGATGTCTATAGTCCTCTTCAATTCTATTATTGAAGAAAAAATATGGACCCATGAGGTTTTGTGTATATTACTGCCAGCTTAACGTAGTAACCTAAAATATTATTCACCCTCTGCCTCTTACTGATGACATCTTTCATAGTATAGCAGGAGTTCAGTGGATTTCAGCTTTGGGTGTAAGAAGTGTGAGGTTGGAAATAGTACCTTCTGTATTCAAAGACCTGTTCAAAGTTTTATGTTATGCCATTTGAATTATGCAATGCTGTATATACATTTGAACACACAATTTAAAAGGTCCTCCCATCGTATGCTTGTCTGATGTATTTTGGTGCTGTGTGTTAAAAAGTTGCCATGGCCAATCTGAAGTTATTCTCCAAGAACTGTAATCTGTTTGAAAAGAAAGAAAATTTGTTGGACATATAGGGTCAGTACTTGAGAAAGAGGTGAACCCAGTGGAGTTGAAAGCCATAAGAGATTGGGCTCGACCAGCTAACAAATCGTAAGTATGAAGTTTCCTGGGTTTTTGCACTTATCATCACAATTTTGTATACAATCTGTAAACGGCTGCATTAATAAGCAGAAATTAAAAGAAAATTACATTGAACCCTATATGTGGAACTGCTTTAAAATGAAATTTTGATGTTGCTCGTAGTCCTGGGCTATCCAAGCAGTAAGGGTGAGTTCATTCGAGATACTGGTGCTAGTTAGGTTGATGTTGGTGCTGTTGTGTCACAAATGCAGGAAGGAAAGCATTGCTGAAGTATTCTAACAATATATTGCACAATCCTGAAAGAAATTACAGTGTGACTAGTAGAGAGTTCTCAACTGTGTTGAAGATAATTTTCCACTTTCTTTCTTGTACATAGGGTTGTAATTTTGCTGTACACTTTAATAATGCTGCATTTAGATGGTTTCTGGATTTTAAAACCCAGGAGGTCAAAGCACAATGGATACACCACCTTTATGATTATGATTTTGAAATGTAGAACATACCAGGATGGCTACACAGCAATTCAGATGCTATTTCCTGGAGGTCTTGTGAACCATCTTGCTGCTATTAGTAAGAAGTAGCTTTGGGAATATAACTGTATGTAGGGTCTGTACTGGGGTCCAAGAAGATATCTTGAGCTTACATTTTAAGGGGATGATTAGGAAACCAGGTAGGACCAAATTTAAATATCTCACTCTATTACAGTGGGAAGTAAAAGACTGATGACCAAACTGGGAGGAGACATCTAGACTTTTGGCTACTTTCCAAGCTTATAAGGTTTGTGTAGTTCCTTTATCCCTAGAAATGGTATAAGAAATAGAAGTATTATCATGGAAAACAAATATGATCTCAACTGGTTGTGCCAGAATGTAGGGTCCCAGAAGTGCTAAAGAAACGGCTAAATACTCTTTTTTTTTTGGGGGGGGGGGAGATTTTGGCATTGACAAAA
>PNEQ01003000.1:0-24198 GCA_003012365.1 Medauroidea extradentata | reverse complement strand
TTAAATCTCTAGCCTTGTCAAGAGTTTCTTTCGAGTAAGTTTTACGTGTCCCTTTACTCTTGTAATTTCGCACCATTTTGATAGGCCTACACACACTATACCCTAGCAGGCCTATGCACTTGTTTCAAGATTCTTTCACAACTTATTATATGAAATCACTTGGCCTACACAGTAGATATCACACACAGTCTAGGTACATCCAGTAATAAACAAAGTAATATGTTTATAATTACTAGTAATCATGACTGCCAACAAAGATCAACAAGACATTTTCATACAGCAGGCTGCCAATTCACTTAGATGAGACAAAAAATTCCCTTTGAAAAAATATTTTACCTTAAAATAATCACACTTCAATTTGTATAGCATGCATGGCAATTTAATTTATTTTAACCTCTTGTAATGATTCCTCGCATGTATCATAATAACCCCCACACATGTATCATATTAGCCCCAATCCATGTATCATAATAACCCCAAAACTTTGGGGGTCATGTACTAACCTATTTCTTAATTTTTATGACTTTTCTTGCAATGAAAATGTAGCCCATTCCTTACAGAATATGCTACTGTGATAATGGTTTCAATAACATCAATTGCCATAGCACCACAGCAAAGTATAAGCGACGAGGAATAAATTTTTTTGTGTACAAATGAACAGTGTCTCATATTAACATTTTTTTCACAACGATGGTGTGAGATAAACTCAGTGAGAACAAATGTACATGAAAGAGCATATATCGTAGTACTTGTGTGATTTGTTTCGTAGTCTAAATATTGGTATATTGTTTTTGCTTAAGATGTATCACAATTACCCCTTCATTTAGTGCGCATCACAATAGCCCCGGTTGATTTTGCATACAACATATTGCCATGTTAACAGTGTAGTATTTTATTAAAAAATAGCCAAAGTGTTTAAGATCGATTATATTTACATACACAGCACATGATATGCCGCGACTTGTTTACGTACAATTTTACTCATTTTGAAAACTACTATTTCTGAATCCTTGAGGTTGGCAGCTATGCAAAGGCAACTTAGGGTCATATCTATAAATAGCTTTCGAATGACAACCAACTGCTATCCCCATAGAGAAAGCATTGATGAGCAGTTGGTTGTCATTCGAAAGCTGTTTATAGATAAGGCCGTAAGTGAGTAAGATTTGAACTACCTGCACAATTTATGAGGGAAAAAAATAATATTTATTATATTGTTAACGTGTGAACATTCTATAGTTACAAAAGCATGGGTTCTTGTACAGTATTTTTTTTTTACAAAAAAGACAATTTCTATTCCACGATACTGTTGGAGCATACAAAACATTGTTAGTACAGCACTTATTTTTGCCTCAGATGCAGACCAATACAATTAAATGATTAGTTACAAGACTACTGCTTATGTAAGTGCATCACTTGCAGAAATCTTTATAAAATTTGTGATACTTTTGGTCCACGTACGGCAGCATCTTCAGTATGTCTTCCTATTTACCTTCACTGAGCGATAGAGTTTTCCGTTGAATGGCAAAATCCTTCATATTCTTAAACTTGCTGTACTTTCCTTTCTTGAAGATGTCTTTCTTTTCCCAGTCTTCCACCTCATTGAAGCACTCTTTTGTTTTTTACATGGGACAGATCCACCTCGGACACTTGAATCCTTGATTTGGAGGATATTGGCAAAGAACTTGTGTTGATAAAACTGTCACTTGCTAGTCCACAATCAAAAAAGTCTGGTCTCTTCATAGGAACCACAGTAAACTCATTGTGCAGTCTTAATGTTCTTACCATCTCCTGAATTTTTCTGGTACCATACACTTGCAAACCTTCCTTTTCTCTATCACACCAAAATCATGGTCACAAGGCATGAGTGTCGTGAAACCAGAAATTTCAATTCTATGGTTTCAAAATAACCCTTCACTACAAGAAAAACAAAAGCAATCAACACCATTCTGTTTTTGTTCTGTCCTTCACAGATGTCACACCAAATTTCTAGGTGTTTGTTGGGGGTGAACTGCGACATAAACACTTTGAGTGTGATGCAACTTCATTTCCTCCTCGTCCTCTAATAACTTCATGCCACATACATATGAAACTTCTAGAGGTCTTCCCTACATGGATTCATAAGTTGTAATTTGAAAGTTGTCTCAAATAAAACATATCACTGTGTGTCAAAGTAGAGGTGAACATAACTTGTTGCATGTCTATGGCCAAAGTTGTTACTGAACTTGAAGGATATTGAGACTGCAGAATCGAGGAAGACAGAAGTATCAGTGCTTCTTCAGCCTTTCTTTGGTGTAGTTCTCGCTTACGAAGTAAGGGGAATCTTGCTACTCCAACTGCAGACTGAATTTAGGCTGTTAACTTATCGCAAGTTCGGCAGGTATCTGTTCTTGGCCTTTTGAAACTTAAATTGGGAAATTCCTGTTTGAATACCCTGCGATAGAACCTTCCATCAATACCGAAATTTGGATAGTTTTCTTTAAATGCAACATACATTCTTTGAATATTTAAGTCAGGACTCAAGTATTCCTTCGAGGACTTGTGACAAGAGTAATGGCTCCCTTCTCTTGGAAATGAGCTTACATGGTCTATTATGAGACGTTTATCATCACATGTATATGTTGTTCTTCGCGAGGCTGGATTCTTACCGCAACCATCTTTGTAAACCACGTGACCTTTCTTCAAACGTTTTAATAGGTTTCCATTCTTCTTTTTAGAAATCATAAATATTTCTCTGAATGTTTTGTTGCAAATCTGCACGTTTCCCTCTTTAAATGGGACATTATGTGTCGCTGATGTTTGCCGTCTACTTTGCGAAGGACCATTATATTTTCCGTGACGCCTGCGAGAAATTGGCTTCAGATTAATGTTACTCATTAGATACAGTACCTTGAGCTTCTGGGGTTAAACTGCTGAGTTCCGACAGAAGAATCCGGATATTATTAGCTGTGAGTTACACTTGTGGCATTTGCGGCTGGCCTGGAACAAAAACATTGCACACATTTTTATCCACCATACACTACATCTGACTGGCAATGACAGTGAATTCAGTAAATTTGCATGTACGTATAATAAATCTAATCGTAATTCGAGTACACTGACCTTATCAGGAATGTGACTTTCAGTTTATTTTCGTGGCATCTTCACGGAAACGTGAACACATTAACATAAACATACTGAATATTTTCCATAGATAAAGTAACAAAACTGTCAATGCGTGAACATTTCAAAACCATAGATAATGTACAAACGTGTTCAATACTTGAGCATAAACGTACAGAATCGATACCATAGTTAATACAACGAGGTAAATAACCGAGTTAGGTTGGCTGAATGGCAAAACGTTGGGCACACATAACTATATTTTAATATAATATGCACTTACCTCTTTTACAGTGCATTGGCATTGGGACTTAAAATATTTTAATTGCATAATCTCATTTTTTAAAAAATAGGCACTTTCCTTCTTTTCATGTCAATGCCTCAATTAGTGTCATCAGTATGATTATCAACTACAGAAATCAGGGTAAACATCTATGGAGACATTGTATTTTATTTAGTTAGTAAATATTGTTTTGCTGTTCATGTTTGTAATTAAATTTTGCTCTGATATTGTAATATCGGTCTTATTTGCCTGCAAGTTATATAGTTTTACTTTATTGTAATGTGTATAAATGTTTGGATGTTTTTGTAATTTTCTGTTTTTTGGATTAATTATAATTATTTTTTCCACAGTTTTCCTTCTTCTATACCTAATGATTGGCATGACCAAGATAAGTAAAGCATCATCTTATGGAACAGTGCCACCAACACCTACTGTGGAAGTTATGCCCTTTTCTAGTGCAGTGAAGAGGAACTGAAAAATGTGTTCATGTAGATGAAATCAGAGAACTCCAGATAATTGAAATATTTCAGAAATGTATTTTTGCATATGTGTGTTGAGTCTTATGTATGACATTTTTGTTATAGCCATATTTTCAAATAATAACCATGTAATGTTAATTGAAAACATCATTTTAAAAAAAATGTGATGTTACTCTGTAAGTGGGGCCTGTCTAAGGATGGTTTAGTGACCAGTGAAGTAGTGCATGTGTGCTATTGAAAAGTGCTGTCTCCTTGTAATTTGGAGTCAATGTTCACATTTGTCATCTTCACATTTTTCATTTAAAAGAAAAAGATTGATATTTATTTATTATGTTGCATGTGTCCAGAAAAAGGTAATTTTGGTTCTGTTGCTATCATTTGTGATGTTTTAAGCTACAATAAGTCTTAAGTTGTTTCATTTGTAAAATTTTATTAGAAATCTTATTCACCACAATGAATTCTGAAATTATTTTATATTAATGTTTCCCATTGGTAGTAATGCTATGTGTAAGGAAATGTGGCTTTTTAGTCCTGAGTGTTTGAAAAATTATGGATGATAATTGGATGGCGTTATGCATAAACCAGCTAAGCGCCAATCGATAGTGTTCAGTAATACAGGTGAAAACGTTTTCAGTTTTAAAACCGTCTTAAAAAGTATTTTGGTCCTGTAGCATGTTCCGAATATTTCCATTATAAGACTAAAATATTCCTACTTCTCGTAAGAATTGTTCGAAGTTGAGAACCTTTAAACACGTTTTTATTTACAACTAATAATTGGCTCATATCTGGTTGATGCATAACACTGTCCAGTTAAGTAATACAGTACATTATACCAACCTTGTAAGCTAATTTATCATACTATAATAGCTGGAGATGTTGATGCAGATAATATTTTGTGTGCACGTAACTGTCACAGTAACCATGCGAGTTTTTATGATCCCACCCACTGATACGCACAATTTTAATAAGAAATTGATACAAAAAAGTATGTAGTATTTTATCAGTGTTTTGTCTTGTAGAATTGGGGGAGGTTTCAGTTAAGAGTTTTCATAAGGTTAACTTGTACATAAATGATGCCTTTATAATTTATAATACAATTGTTTTCTTTTTTTTTTTAACTTAGATGTTTTAATGTATGAAAATTAAATGAACTGTAGAAATATGATAAGTGTTAAATGTATACTCCTTGTTGCAAAATGTGATTACATTAATTTATTTGAACTAATTGTGAATCAGTTGTTTTATAAAGTTGATTTGCCATATTTTTTTATTTAAGTAATGCTTTAAAATAATCATAAGACAATATTTAGTCCACGTAGTCACTTTATGTACAAATGAACTTTAATCAAACTGTGTATTGTGATGAAAATCAGTTGCGTATAAAGGACACCGGCAATTTTTGTTTAGCAATTTTTACGTGTTAATATTTTTAGGAGTGACATTTTTCATTAAACTGAGCAGTGCCATGAATTTAGTTTTTATAGATTTTTCAGTTGCATAAATCAAAGTTTGTCTAAATTATTGGCATGCATTTTTGTGCCTGGCAGATTTTTGTTACAAAATTTGAGTAGGTAGGATGTTTTAAATGTATTAGGTACTAGGACGATTTTTAGTTGTACAGTTATAGAAATATATCTGTTTTTTTTATTTTAAATATATCATTGAGATTCACATTTTTCTCAAACAGTGTATAAATCTATATTTGAAAAAAATTTTTTGGTTTTATTATAGTTGCTGAGAAAGGGAATATTTCGTAATGATTTTTATTTTATGTGTTAGTTGAAAAAAAGATTTCCTTTAATGTATTATGTCCACCAATAAATATAAGCCGTAAAAGTTTGTGTGTGCATAAAAAAATTACTTGAATTTGGGAAACATGATTACATTTGTCGGAGAAAGAAAGAGAGAGTACTTAACTGTAAAATGTTATTGATTTCAGAGAGAATTGAAATATTTAAGTTTTTTCACATAGCTGTAGGTATTCTAGAATAAATTTTGGAACTCTCATTTTTCTTGTTTTAAACTAAATTTAACATGAAAGAACTGCAAGTCAGTGCACTACAGCATGTTATATAAATATCCAAAACATGTTGTTAAATCATCAGTGTATTATTGGCTTTTTTTTGTAAAGGTAGTATAAATACTAATTTAACATATGAAGTTTACTACACTTGAAGACTTTACCATTACAACTTTCATGTTTCATCTGAATATGCATCTTCATAGAGTTCACTGATTGATCTGGTGTTGAACATGCAAATATTTATTTTCATGAAAATATTAATGAGTGATACTACTAAAAGTTGTACAGATAGCTATTTAATAAGAGTGAGTATTACTTGTATTTTTATTTAAACATTTGTAGAGATCCTTGTAAACTCTTCTGATACAGAAGCATGCAAAATTACAGCATTTATTTCTGTACCTTATGTCAGCTTGCCTCAAATGTAGAGATTATTCCTTGTATGGTGATAATTATTTTGTATTTTACAGGAATAGGATTTAATTCTTTGATTTTACTGTAGTTGACTGTGATATTTTAATTGATATTGTTGTATGAAAATTAATAGATATGGTATTAGCATAATGTGTCTGTTTGGTATTTTGTAAGATCATGTTAACAAAGGATTATTACGTCAGAAAATAACGTAGTACAAGAATTCATTTTTTTTTTTCCTTCAGATTGTGTCAAAACTCTTACTTTACAGGGCACAAATCACCCAGCCACATTGCACAGTTTTCATATAACCAATCAGGAGGCTAGTAAACATCAAATAATCCACACTTGTAGTAACTATTGATGGGTCAACATATAAACAATAAAAAAGCGCCATCGACTCTTCACCACTTTATATAACGTTCAATTTAGCAGTACAACAACAAATTAAAAACCCTATTACAATGTATAGTTACAATGCAAAATAAGTTACTCTTCAAAGAGCATCTTCTGAATTTCACCATTAATACAATCAGGCACCACGTGCCTTACTCATTTGAAAGTACACATATATCTTCAAACACTCCAATTTTATAATAATTAAAACAACAAATGGTTTTACTCCTATACCAAACTACCACTCACAATTTCGTAACAGTTTTTTTTGACAATTTTCACGCATGCGATCGTCAATCATTCATTACATCTGATCAACCTAAAAGACCCCTTTCAAACAGCTGAGAAAGAGTCGAAAACTCGGTTCTGAGTGTGTCCACGTGTTGCAGTTCTTGCAGAGAACTGGACAAATAACCGTCACATTATTCCATGACGCTAACCAACAACCTTCACTCTTCTGACCACCGTTGCAAAAGAATTCGTCGACACTCACCTTCAGCACTGCTGATCAAGCTGTATAACGCCACACGGTGCAAAAACACCTTCTTACCAAGCAGGGATATCGTGTGTACAAATATTTTCTTTATAACAGGCCCCAAAATGGAGCAAGGCAGGAACAACTCCTCCTCTATTACCCTCCACACGCCCACGGCCGTCGGAACATGCCACCATTGGCGCTAAATATGATAAATCAAAGTCTACTTGCTGCATAAAATCGTCTGTCTATGAATATTTTTCAACATGAGCGTGAAACGGTGCCAATTGGTCCGAATTCAAGGAACAACCTGTCCTCGACCATCCAGAAAGAAAGCGAGAGACAGAAAGAGCCCTAATCAATAACTCCACATGTTGAATAGCACAAAGGAAGAGCGGATTTCCAACAAAACCAAGAAAAACTCAATCCCAGAAAATTGAACCTAATAAAAACCAAGTGAAAACCAATGACAAACACGTATACCAAAAATTCCAATAACCCTCCCCCAAAATATAGGTCACCCACTCGTGATAAATAGGAGTTGTTGCCAATAAAATTTTAATTGAACTCATGTTTAGAACAAGCAACCATACAGAGATTTACATGAAGCCTTTCATTTGGTAAGTTGGTAACAAATCCGACCAAACAAATGTACCAAAACATTAAGAATTAAGGTGTCTTTGACAGCTATTGAAAGCCTCTGCAACTTATTTAATGGGAGGTAAGTTCCTTGTTGGTTATATTCATGAGGGTTTTTTAATGTGTGTAACTTACGTCGTTTGCCTTGTTGTACCATCCTCCTACCATGCTAAGTGTTTTGTTTTAAGTGGATAGTTACATAATTAAGGTGTTGCTTAAAAATTAATAATTTATAGTTTTTCATATTTGGCTCACATTTTTGTGAGTTATTGTATTTGTGTAAGTTTTTATGATCAAGTTTGTTGAAATAAAATATATATTTGACTTGTTAAAATAATTTTATTTAAAAATAAATAAAGGAGTTTTTTAATCAATTTTTTGTGAAGCCACAGTCATACCCTAGAATTGTTTTATACAGCTGCTTCAATAAATGGTTCATCACTAAGATTAAAGAAAAACAGTAAATGTTGGTGTAACACATTAGTTTCTTGTGCAAGAAAAAATACTTCACAAATGTAGGCATCTTAAAATCTATATACATTTATAAAATTGATGTTAGTATTATGTATGTATGAAATTGATAAACTCTGACACCGCTTGACTGATTACTATGAAACATGACATGTATATGTATTTTTGGGGAGAATGTTTTTATGCTATCTATTTTTAACTTGCCACTAGATAGTTTTGCAGCACAACAACTTCTGTGCTGTTCAGCTGGTCACCATGAAAATTATTATACATAGGTATTTGAACATGGAGAATATTTTATCAGTATCCATTTAGCCATAACTCGCCACAAGATGGTATTACAGTGCATTTACATCTATACTGTTCCACCTATTGCCATTTGTAACATATGTGTTCGTACACCATCTGATTATGATGAAACTTTAGTAAGTTGTTTTGTATGCACCTGCAAAGGTTTCTGCAAAAAAAATTTAGACTTGGCTGGGATGGATGTGTGAAACAGAGACAGGGCAAAAGGGCACCCAAAAATTTGTGAAAAACACTTTTGTTTGTTGTTGTTGATGTACCTGTGAAGGCTTTTGCAAAATAAAATATGCTCTGGGTTTAAGAGGGGTAGAGAGGGCAGAATATAGCACATAAAAATTTAATGACAAAAAATTTAAAATGGACATTGCAACGCACACTAGTTACATATATTTTTTCACTCCTGGGGATGGGTAAGAGGAAAGTTTCTCTTGGATAGTTTCCGAATGAAACTTTCGGAAACGGAAAGTTTCCACGCCTGAGTTTCTTGAAATTTTCCAGAAAAGGGAAAGTTTTGAAAACTACGCAGGTTAACAACATATAGTCCTTAACTTAAATTTTAATTTGGTTACTAACCATTGTATGTGTTTTCCATCCTAATCAAGTGCAATACACTGAATTACATGACAGGTTGTGAAACCAACACATGTACTTAATTTGCTTCTTTTGAAGTTTACCTACTTATTAAAAATAAATCAACTTACATGCTACATATTTATATTTTGAATTTAATTTTTGTGAGGGTAGTTACACTCAATTATTTTTAACATTAAACATCAGCTGTTTTGGTTTCCCTCCAAAACTGAACACTTTGCTGTGTTCCTGGTTATGCAGTCATGTGGAGTTAGTGTTCTGAAACATATGGTTAGGAATAATGGGGAAATTTTTAGGTAGTGTTCGGAACTATTATAGTGAGAAGACAGTAGGTGAAAATTGAAAGTTTTTTGCAATTTTTGTAACACCTCATATTTTCTAAATACCACAAGAATGATACTTCATTTGCAAATGTATCAGAACTGCTGTGCTGTGGTAAAATCTAAACTTGGTAAAAAAAATAAGACAGTGTAGTAATGGTAGTAATACTTCCAGCTGTTTGATTGTGAACCTAGAGTCTAAATATAAGCCAGAAGTAACTGTACAGCAAGAATTATGTTCAGATAAGCAAGTCCCTTCCCTTCTACCTACGTCATGTATAGAACGAAAAGTGACACAAAGAACTAAAAGTTCCACGATTCCAGTTTGGACTTCACCTTCTAAACGAACCAGCCCAAGTTTGTTTACATTCTTCGACCACATGAAACCGACTAGTAAGGTAGGTCTAAGAGAATATATTTCATAGGTTAGGTTATGAATGGATTTTATTATAAATACCTCTTACAATAATAATTACTGCTTAAATGATGGGATTTTTTAAATAGTTATAAGTAACTGATATTTTATAAAAATTAAAGATAAAGGCTGTAAGTAAAAAAAAATATTACATCATAAAATATATTATATATAAGTAGTCGCATATTTGTGTGTGTGATACAATTATAAATGTCAATGTTCTGAGTGTAAACCGTGTAAGCAATTTACTTTCGTGTTGTTACAGGATGTGACAAATTAATTATTGCCAAAGCTATATGTGCAAGTGGGACACCATTGTCAATTGTTGAACATCCAATGTGGCAAAAATTCTTCAGATTTATACGTCCAGCATATAATCTTCCAACAAGAAGAACATTTTCTATGACACTTTTAGATGTTGAATTTGCAAAAACCCAGTCTCATGTACATGCCATTATAAAAGTGGCAAAACATCTAGCACTACAATGTGATGGATGGAGCAACATAAGGTAAGGTTAAATCTTTACAAGCCATCTGAAATACAAAATAGATCTTAATTTTTACCATGATTCATGTAAACTCCTGCAGTTTGAATGAGAACTAGGCACAATTATGTAAATTACACATGCATGTTTGCATTGTTGCAAAACTTAACCTAAGTCGAAAAGCTGTGATTGTATCATTTAAGTATGACTTTAAACCTTCAAGCTAACCTATGTTTGCTCTCATTCTCACTTCATGCTACAATGTGGATAGTTAGTGTGCTCAATTTAATGTACATTGTTGGTGGTTGTACCAAATACCAATTGGTCAAACAAATAACGTACATTGAGGTGAATATCTGTCACCATCGTGATTATAGATTTTGCAATAATCTACTTTATTTATAATATTAATTTTCCTATTTGGGCATGATCAAGTGTTGAAAATTAAAATGTGTAAAGCCTAAATGTGTCTGGTGAAGTAAGTTAGTGCTTGTAATGTCCCTGTCAACAAGTTATTTTTTATTGCTGTAGGTGTTGCATTGTTTGGGCCTTTATCCTGGTAAGCAGACATTGTAGGGGGCATTTTGGCCCAAAAAATAGCTTAGGCCTATGTAAGCACAGATATGAATATTACCTATGTGTTTCGATTATTGTTCATTATGCTCACTATGTAATTCACCTTTGGGATTAAGAGGAATTCTTTAAAAGATAAATATATTTTCATTTTACATCCTAGTACTACAGCCATAGATACATAGGCCTACTTACCTGTATGGGCGTGCAAGGTGCATGTGCAGTGAGCCATTTAGACCAATTTTAGGGGAAATTCATGAGCTGTCTCATGCCACATAATTTGTAATCTAGTGCCTTGGCCTTTTCTTGAATGAAAGCATCCTCAACTTCATCATCAACACCCCTGAACCAATGTTGGAGGATTCAATAAATACCAAAGACAACCGTCACACTGCTGAGTATTTGGCTGGTGAAATTAAAGACATTATTGTGAAATATCAACTTGAAAAGTTCCTGGTACTGATTACGGGTAATGCAGCAAACATGATAAAAGCAGGTGAAATCATAGAACAAGAATTTCCAGCTATTGTTTCTATTTGATGTCTGCCACATACACTGTATCTTTTAACCAATGTGTGGCCAAATTGAATGGAGCCCTATTGCAGTCCATAATATGCACGGTCTTATACCGTTTTTTTGTTGAAAAATAGTAGTTCCTTCCACCCCTGCCAAAGTATGAAATTCCCTATCTTCACCTGTAATATGTCAGCATTCAATTTGGTCATGTAACAAAAGAACAGCATAACAGTCTAGTTCTTTTATAATGTTTTTATTGTTACGTGCCCTACAATATTATTTTTACATGTTTACCAACTTACACAACCAATTTTTAAGTTGCAGAATATACCTAAGTGAGCTTATGTCTGTCAACATTCAGTGAGTAAATGCTTTTTGGACACAACACATTTTGTTTCTGTAGTGCAAAATTTACATATACAACTACTAGGACTTGACTTTTGTAGCGTGTTCTGCTTGTGGACATAACATATTTTGGTACTGTTTTGGCCGTGAACTAGATGAGTTTCGGAACTGTACCCAAATTTCAATCCATTTTTTGTTAGGCTAATGCTGGTTTTGCTTCTATTTAACTTCTTCAAACTATGTGTACTGGTGGTCGCGCGAAAATCTCAATTTCAAAAATTCGTGGACTTAACAAATTTTGAAAATGGACGAGTCAAATAAAAAATTTCAGTTAAAATGTATCCAGTGGTGATCGAGGAGACTGTAGGAAATCTTTGTGTGTTTCCAGTTACACTATCATTAAGATAATTTAGTATCTGTCCTCTAAAGCACATATAAATTTAACTAAAATTTTTATCTTTTTTTTTTTTTTATGGCTTTGGTCCAGGTTATGCAATGTGTAGACCCTACACAAGTCATTTAATTGCATTATTGTGAATTGTGAAGAAAACCTCCAGATAAAATATACAACCCAAATGGTAAATCTCAGTATCATTTCCTTTCCTTAATTGCATGGAATGGAAATTTACTACTAATGTGAAAGTATACTTCAGTCATGTGTTAAATGTTTACAGTAACGCATACAATATCTTGTTACCGTAGGAAAAAAATCACTACTTTTGTAAAGTTGGATGATTTTGTTTGTGTCTCTCATTTTTATTCACACGTTATTATTTTGAAACAAATACACAACTTGCAGCTGAGTCACTTTTTTTCTATGTTTAGAAGTTAATATTTTCGTATCTTCTTTTATTGGTTAGTTACATTGCTTATTTAGTGTTAAACAAAATGTATTAAAAGCTAGAGAGAGATAACATTTAAAAATCCTCGTCAATAGCTATTTATCATTTGCTGTCCTCACAAAATATCCACTATTCTGCATCTAGTCTTTATATGTTTATGATGCCGGGAACACTGTATTTGCTAGGTTTCCTCCTGTTTTACATAGCCGAGAGTAATACACAGTGTGTACTTTGTCATGTTTACTCTGCATTCTTTAAGCAAAAAATTCCAGTCTGATATCTTTTTGAGAATACATCATACTAATTCGTGAAATATGCCCACACTTAAAATTCAATAATAATTTATATGTTTGTGAACTAAACAATGGTTTTTATTGTGTTATTATTTCACCAGTCACAAGGATTTGAGGTGTTGTTGATTGTGTTGAGTTTAACATTAGATTAGTTTAATTTGTTGTGCTTATAAATTTGCCATTTAACAGTGTTTTTACATTTATCAACTTTAATGTTTGACTATCCGGATTTGAATAGAAGCCAAAAAATACATTTCAACATTAATTTATGTGCCTTCTATTTCAAAAGAAATAAACTACGAACTAAACAATAGAAAACCCAACATTTAAAAAATACCAACAGTTATAAATGCACTTGTAAGACTGAAATTTGCAGAAGTAGTATCATGCAGTCACACGAGCAAAATCTTGTTCTCTGGCCTACCTCCTTGTGTATCAAGACCTCCTGGTAGAAAGTGTGAAGAACGGTGCCCTGTTTTCAACAAAGAGCTCACCCTACCCTCCTCCCATGAATGTCAGTCACACTTTCTCCCCTTCGCTTCATGGTCACCACGTCGACAGGCAGCATTTAGTAGCAACATCGTACTATCCATTATGCAAACATTTGACTGTAATATATTTTTTTGAAGCAGGTATACTACAAAAATGTCACCACTCCAATCCATCTGGGCTATTATCACACGTTACATTGAATCAAGTTACTGAAACACAGAAACTTCAAGCAATGATCACCACATTTAACTACATTAGAACAGTAACAGTTCCGAACCTAGCCAAAAACAAGACTCAACCAAGTGCCACTGACACATTTATTCAGATATTTTTCGCTTATAAGTTGTGACCAGAACTGGTAAAAGTGTCGTTCCAAGAAGTTTCTTACGTAACGAGAATGGATTTATGAAATTTTGCGTAACTAAGATAGTCGAAGAAAAGTAGTTTATGGTTTTGAATAGGAGATTATAAGTTTTCTCACGTGCTCAAGCAAAAATTGTGATTCGTGGTTATCACAGCACAGAACTTTTGAACAAATAAGCACAGATCTTAATGTAGCTGCTGAATGTAATACAATAAAACACATTTATTTCATTGTACATATACTAAACAATGTATTCTAAAGAAATCACTCAGATTGGAAGTATTAAATATATGAGTGAACATTAATCAGAGAGGGGATTGAAATAATTAGAGTAGCAGCTAGCCTTTTTTAAAATACCGCAATAATTACAATCAGATATTTGTTACCAGTGTGACGATAACGTAATGTAGGTGTGCGATAGTTAATAATAACGAGGAAATGTCATCAAGCTCAAACCGTACCTCGTTAACTGTATTAGACAGCTTCACAGGCCCTTGATGTTTGATAGATATGTATTGTGGGTCTCCACGAATCCCGAGGATACAGTATGTTCAGTCACAATTTGTTTGTGGAGGAAACTCAATGACCCAGTCTACAAAGACAGACCATAGTTAGTATTGTCACACTGAACGCCAAAAATTACGTAATCGTATATTATCAGCACCGGTTACACATGGGCATCATAAGTAATAGAAGTACACAGTCCATGTTAGTCTTCATCATAATGTCTAAGCGATTGACCTTGTTCGGAAGGAACCTTGATTATGTGTTGCAATTGGTGACTGTCGTGTGCAAGTAGTATGACGATGCCGAGGCTAGAATATAACTACCCTGACGTGTCAATTTTCTTATCTTACTTTCTAATGCTTGTAATTTTTACTCAAAAACTAAAAACTATATTTTCCACAAAGTATATAAATCCTTATATGCATTCAATTAAACTTTGTAGTATGAAACCAAACAAAATTGGTTAAAAATTAATTTGCGGTGAAAATAGTTAGTTTTTTAAGGAATTAAATTGCAAGTTATGAAGGTTGTATCATACCATCGGTGCATAGGCCTACATTTAATTCACATAAAATAATGTAACTTTCTTTTGTAATAAGTTTGACAAATTTTCCAGGAAATTAGAATGTGAGTCACATTCTGATACAGTTATCATAGCTGCCAACTCTTACGATTTTCCCATACAACGTACGATTTTGTGCCCTATTGTACGGTTGTACGATTCATGTGAATTATAGTACGATTTTCCTAATGTTTCAGTTTATTACCCCGTTTGGTTAAATCATATTAAGAAATCTGGTATTGAAATCTTATAATTTTGGTACCGAACATGTGGTATGTAGATCTGACTTAGTGTCGTACTAAAGAAAACTATAATACCGTGGTTTCGGGAACAAGCGTTCTTCATTTATAGCCATTGTACTATATTATTCACGCATCGTACAAACGTAGCCCGAACTTTGCCGAACACACCCAATCTATTGTAGTTGTCTTCCTGGCGAAATGGCCGTCGTGACTCGTGCAAACGAAAGTCACAAGACTAGTTTAGTTTGAAGTGGCTTTCCAGTTTACCGTTTCTGTGTAGTAATTGCTCAAGAACACGCATTAAAATCTTGTGAACTGAAATAAACTTTCATTTAGTTCTTATTTTTCCTGCAAATATTGAAGCGCATGTCGTAGATGCGTAGTGTTTGTAAACATGGTTTTTGCCAAGCTTAAATGTATCATTTGGTTATTGTGGCGGCGTATTTTAGTGCCGGTACTTTTATCGACGTCGCATATTTAATAGTCGTAAAACATAGGAATATTGCAACTTTCATATCTGGAAAATACAACTTTGCAGTTTTTACAATTACGTTTTCACTAGTTGCCAAACCGTGCGGATGTTAAAAATTGTTCAAAAATTTAAAGTATGTGGTATTAATATTGTATAAGAGATTAAATACTCTCACATCTGCACGTTCAACGATGTACGATTTATTTCTCAAATCCACAGTATTTGCAATGTCAGAGAGTTGTGGTTAGATGTGCCAAGTGTGATTGAATTGCCTAATTTGCACTTGGTAAGAATTTTTCGTGCATTTATAGAACTGTGAAAGAGAATTTAAAAGCTGTGTTACCAGAAATCGTGAAGTAGGTGCCTATCTATTGGTGTATTAAAATCGGTAAAGTTTGTAAACTTGCAGAAGCCAAAACTTCTAATACTAGGTTTCTTTAGATTTGTATGAATATTAAAATTATGAACAGTATTTATGATGGCACAACAAAGTAAGCCTACTGTAAAATACGTTCAGTAATTTCCCTGTTTTTGTTTTCTTTATAATAGCTATGTAATTTAAGTCATGGACACAACATATGAATAGTAGTCAAAATTTTAGCTTATTTTATTAATTATTCAGCATGTTCTAAATTTATTTTGCAGACAACATTTTGACATGTTCACAGTGTAGTATTTTATTTAAAAAATAGCCAAAGTGTTATAGCCAGATGGCATTTACATATACACAACACGTGGAATGCAGCGACTAGTTTACGCACAATTTTACTAATTTTGAAAATTATACTATTTCTGAATCCTCGAGGTTGGCAGCTATGAGTTATACAGCAAGAAAACTATAGTCTCTTAATGACCCCTACCTATAGAATGCTAATTGTTTATTTACTTCTATGCCCATAAAATCACAACAGTCAGTTTACTTTCACTGTATGTACGAAATCAGTTCTGTAGTTCCGTTATTCATGCCGGTCTGTCCTATACGGAAGGCCACTAACAACAACTTAGAGCAAATTCACGTTAAGAGACTATTTATTAGCAATTGCAAACACAGAAAATTAAGTGGGAAAATATTTTTCAAGAGTGTCTTAAGTTGGCCACCTGGATAAACGTACTTTGCTTGTTCGACACCTAGACATGCGGAAGCGGTAAGGGCGATGCAACACTGGCATCACGCCTACTCCTAGCCTCAACGTGCAAGTCACTGTACTGGCGTGCAGTCTTCTAGCCAACAACTCGCCCCTATAAGGCTTCAGTGGTGACGTAATTTTATGACGTAATATTAAATGTAAAAGTGTACTCCACACATCTATAGAATTTAAAAGATACTGTGTCAAGATTTTCATAGCTAAAAAGTACCGCAAAAACTAATTTTCACAATTTTAGGCAGCGAGAAAATTGCCTACAAGACAAACGGAGGTACTTAAATGGGTATGGACACATGTGTAACATTTTTTGTTATTCTTAAGCCGACATTGTTTATGCGCGCTAAGCAGTTTTCTGTTAAACTTGTATCGGCTCAATTGTTAGAATAGTTTAAACGTGGGCAACAACACAACCCACACCTTTTTATTTTTTCATTTAAACGTTTTCCAACATTCAGATACTTATTATAGTGAAACTCCAACACATTTGGGGGTGAACCGTAGTTTAAAGGACAAATTCCTTATAAAAATCCAAAACGATTTTGTCCCACAGTTGTTATGTAGGCACAGTTTCTTCACAAACACTTGTCACTTGGTCTAAATTTTTTTGTGTGAGATTTATCTTCGTTTAAGGCGCTCGCCAAACATGTTCCCGAAAATGTGTTGCAGACGTTCGGTAGTTTCTGTTTTCTGAAGAAACCATTCAACTTTTGTTAATGCATTTTGTACATAAAAGAGTTTACATTACGGCCGATGTTCCTGGAGTACCTGTGTCGATCTAATGTTCATAGATCTTTATGAAAGAGTACACCGAAAAAAGCAAAATAACGTCTATTCGGATGCTTGTAGCACGCGTGTTTTTTATTATTTCTGAAGGAAACCACTCGTAGAACACAGATCACTCTTTTATCATCAAACGCATGTGCAGTTTGCTCTAGGTCACAGCATTAAATTTCGAGAAATAC
Source organism: Medauroidea extradentata (assembly GCA_003012365.1). Classification (NCBI taxonomy): domain Eukaryota; kingdom Metazoa; phylum Arthropoda; class Insecta; order Phasmatodea; family Phasmatidae; genus Medauroidea; species Medauroidea extradentata. The sequence continues at coordinate 6,487 of PNEQ01003000.1, read as the reverse complement.
GTAATTTCCTATCGCGTGTTTTGCGCAAATGTGCTGGCGGCCTGTGGTGCCCTCATGACCGTGCCTAACCAGGAGATAAAGCGTGCGACAGCCTCCCTTGCAGGGGGGGGGCAGCTTCTCCTTCCGCCCCTTCTTCCTCTTCGTGCCCTTTTTAGTTGGCTTTCGTCTGCTGGGTGAAACAGTGGACGAGCTCAACGTTGTACCGCTGTTGATTTCCCTGCCATAAAAATTCAACTTGGTCTAAGACGGGGGAAGAAGTCAAGATTGCGGTTACGTGCGCGTCGGAAGAAAATCAAACCGTGCAAAAGAAGAACATGTGTTATAGTAGGAAATACGTTTATATATATGTATATATTACAAATAGCGTATTCAGTTTTATGTCATAATTAGTGTATCGCCATATTCTCAAAAAGTTAACATTTGATGCGCAAGTAACTAAAGTTATTAATTTACAAAAAAAAATACACTATGAAAGTTACAAATTATTTAATAAAGCACATACACCTAAAAACTAAGTATTGCAAGTCAGTGGCATGGCTTACAATTATAGATTCTTTCAGCATACTTACTTCATTTTTGTAATAATTATATTTGAAGCGCACATAAAGCGAAATACCAGTGCTTTCTGTACAGCGTTTTGTAAAAAAAAATGTGGCTGTAGAGAATAAACCAGTTAATATTTTTTTTCTAACACAGATTTGTTATTTTCATACACAATGTCCAGTGACTGGGAAATGCTGGAAGAGTAAAGAGTAGGAAATGTCCGAGAAATGTACGGTAAATTTACGTAACTCGTAAAAACTCAGAGAATTATTTACATTTGTTATATCAGAAGTCTATCCTCGAAATTCAAGCACGAAATTTTGCTGCTGTGTTCTCAAGATTATAGCATATTTTTAATAGGTACAAACATGTTGAAGTCAGTACACAGAGGTATTTTTCATGCACGACAACAGTTGTTCTGCATGTTCGGCCGACCGTTCACGATGCGCCATACATGAAACTAAAATGATGCAACGTATAGAACATAGCGTAGAGTATTGTGTCCTGAAAATTTGGCTACTTAACATAATGAAGCAGAACCATGATTTTATGAACAACAACCATTGCAAAAATGTTTTTCGAACGACTGAGTTGTCAATCAGTACGTACCAACGATGGCATTTATTGTACTTTTTCTGTAATTTCTTTTTACTTTTTTGTACGAGAATTCTGAGGAAAATGCGTGAAATTTACGGGAAATTGGAAGTGTATTCTGGCTTGACACCCTGAATACACTTACGAGATGACTGAAACATACGGCGTCATAATATACATGCTATATAACCTAAGGGGCTAATTTATAAAGGAGAAACTGTCTCATTCATACATAATCTCAAAGCAGTCACAAGTATTAATAGTTCTGTGTATGCAACATGATAGAAATTTGAACTGTCAATTTTTTTTCTGTGCTATAAGAATTATGTAATGCTATAGCATACTGCCCTAATAAGTACCTCCAATAAAGATATAGTCCTAGTTATAGTAATATTATTGTAACATAGCTTACATAAAACATATCACAATGTTCTTACAAATAAAACTGCTCATACTATGTTAATTTATTTACATTAACTTCAGGATCATATTTTTGAAGCCAGATGATTCCAGAATAGCCGTATTACAAGCAGACAATACACATGACGCTATTTCCGAATCAGATGCTGGTAATATTCGTGCAACAACATTCCTAAAGCCACCAAATGATTAAGAAAAGACAATTTCAGGCGGAAATATGTATTTTTTATTTGTGATTACGTATATATCTGGTAGCTAATTTATCTGTATTCACCGCTTCATTTCATGGTTTCGTTTAGCATCAATATCAATCACTAAGGATGTAGAAGTTCCTGACTGATAATTTGACATTCATGGGTTCGAATCCCTGCAGTGTTGCTTACTGTTTGTATTGTGAAAAAATAACAAGTACAATATTTTTCATTGTATTTGTAATTATGTAAATTCGATTATTTTCGAAGACACAATCACTGATACGGGAAAATGATGAGCAAAGGATTGTGGGCCAAACAATTATGTAGTTATAATGAACACATGTATTACGTGCATTATCTAGGCAAATACAGCAATTACTTACCATTACTTGAATACCTCTGAAAGGAACCTCAGAAAACATGGCATTGTTTCTTCTGGGATATTATTTTTTACTGGTTACATTAGGTTGAGAGCCAATAACTAAAATTTAAAAAAAAAAGTGTGTGTGTGTTGAATTTCAGTTGTACAAAAAGTTTTACAGTTACAGTCACTGAACGATGGTAAATCAGTTTTTAAAACGTTATAGGAATTATGAGTTTTTTCATTAACGCACTATTCTCCGTTCACTCTTAGTTGAGTTTTAGGATAAACAAAGCAAATTATAAATAAACATGTTCATTGGCTGCCGACCGCCGTGCACTGTGATCTTGCATAAAAAATAGATCTGTGTTATCTGTCGTGTACATATAAATTTACCACTCCATCACTTATTAAGAAAGATTTATTAACAAATATCTAAAATATAAAGACGTTACAAACACAATCTGCGATGCTTTATGTTTATTACTTTGATTATGGTTAGCGGACGACACGTCCGTACAGTCGGTTCACGAGTTATTTAATGACTGACGCACTGCTAAACGTACGAGTTTCTTGGTACACTTGCCAATATTTAGAGACGTACGATACTCTGAAGATACCAAAAGTTTATTTCAGTAATAATTACCACAGTAAAAATAAGTCATAAATATCACAATCAGATATAATGTTTTATTTTTTCAAAGTATTTTTGGACATTAACGCGTCATTGTTTTGGTTACTGCGAATATTTTATTTCGTTCGTCTATTTTCCGTTCCAGTTCGTCCAATCCACGGCCGCGTGGTCCGAACCAAAGTTCCTTGTTCTATTTTGTTCCGTCCTTGCGTCGGTTTATATTTGCGTCGCTTGCGGATTAGGTTATGTGATGCTGGACGTGAACAGTGAAAATGTCTTGCATGGTTTTCGAAACGTGGATATATGTCTTCATTACTGAACAAACTGTGGTGATATTTATAAGACAAGAATAAAAATCTCGCATAGCAATCTTTTATGTATAAAAAAAACAATATGTATAGTTAATTATCGACAGATTGTTTGGTGATTTATAAAATGTAATTTTTCCAAAACGAAGTATAAAATAATCCAGGAGGACTTTACAGTAAGTGTAATCACTCATCTTGCTGACAACTTTTTTTCTGCATGTAGTACCAAATTTTCGTTACGTTAATACCGGAATATTTTAATACAATCGTTAGTCATGACTTGACAATTACTATTAAATTTTGAAATATACAGCCGTTACACATGATGTCAATATTTTTATCAAGTTTTTGTGTAATTTTTGTTTCCCTATGTCGATAACACGTACAAAACTTTCACGCAATATCGTTTTAATATATACGGCGTTGTTGTTTCCTAAGACGCCTACTGTACACACTTTTGTCGGTTGGAAATAGTACGTCGGCGCGACGCACAAATTGAGCCAATTAGAAGCTAGCGAAGTTCAATGATATTACATTATTTGTTTACTTCAGAACTCAACTTAGAGTGAACGGAGTATAGTAAAATTTTACAGACGGATTTAACGCGCTCAATGATAAAGTTACTGCGACACCGCAGTTTGTTGATTCCTTGTTTGACCAGTTTAGATAAGGTGGGAGGATACCAGGTGAATTTGAAAACCAAGCCAAGTAAGGTTCCAAAAAATGTTCAACGTATGTTCCACCCACCGTATAAGTGTAGCGAAATTTATAGGCCAACCCAACAATATAGGGATAAAGTAAAAAAAAAATAATCACCAAATATAAAGAGATTTTTAACAAACAAAAAATTGCACTAGAGGAATGGGGTTTGAAGAAACACTCTCACTTATTTTTTTTGTTCTCCTATTTTGTCTGCTGATACTTTGAAAAAGCAGGTTATCTCTGTGAAATAAGATTATTGTATTTAGGATCATATTATTTAGTGTTCTGGTTTTCATATCAATATCTTAAAAGGACTTTGTGCAAGCACCAGCTAGGTAGAGGCTTAAGAATTTAACTGACTTATGAACTATTAATAATACACATTTTGATAACGTGTTGGTTTTTCGTTTGTAAATTAAATTATTGTAAATATAAGCTGATTTTTTTTTTATACTCATGGGTAAACGACGAATTGTTCGAAAATTCTGCTGAAAACGGGTATTAATACCCGTAACAAATAAAAAATTGAGAAAATCAAATACAAGTAATGTATATTTGCTGCTTCAATTCTTCTTCGTTATGTTATATCATCAATTACTCAAGATAACAACAACATTAAGTGTTTCATTAATTGTCGGGAAATCAATGTCTTGAGAGTTACATCACATATATCATTGTAAGTAAAAATATAAGTCATGTTTGCAAATCATGTACACCTCAAAAGATGCTAGTTAACCATTTTGACTTGTTTATTTTGGTGCTAAATTTTTTTAGAATATATACTTGGTGGCACTCTTAGAGAATTCATTGCAATACACGGTTTTAGGAATGAATGGTCATAAATGTAATGTACATATGATTTTCTGGCACGTGAATATCACGTAATGTATTGTATTATGTCTTTGTCAATGTTATTAATTTAATGATTCATCACAACTTATTTACACACTGACTCTGCAGAGTACGTATGCATTTGTGAAAGCTGGGTTCTCATTTTGTGATATTTATTTTGTATTTACATTATTGATTTCTTGTTGCCAGTCATAGAAAAGCATTGTACATTACATGTAGTATTGCAGTGCTTAGAATAACTTCTCGGTATGTCACTGAATGTTACAAAACATCACACTTTCTTAAACTGTTTGTTTTCAATTTATTTGTAAGCATAGTAATTTAATGGACGAGTTAACGTAAAAAATAAACAAGGTTAAAAATGAAATAAAAATCAAGTATTATAAATTAAAATTGTGTTAAATAAGGGGCAAAAACTATGCGGCCAAATATTCCTTGTGTAGTTATTCTGGGTATTATTCATTGCTTCCATGAATATAACAGTGGCGCTTCACTGTCTGGAGAGCAGCAGTGAAGAAGGTGCGGTGTTAAATAATCACACGTGTTCTTCTTATTTACAAAGTAAAAAACTGTTTTTAAAATCTTTATACTGACTTACTGACATATCAAATTGCAGCCCAAACCGCTGGACTTAGAATCGTAAAATGTTTTGTGTGGTTTCCCCTCATGCCGTTCGATGAAGCTCAAACCCGACGGTCTATCATCGTTATTTTTACTATAATAAGACAAATAAAGAAGCATAGCCAATTTCAGGATTATTTGAAATTTGAATTTTAAGGGGTGAAAAGACGTTAAATGTGTTTCCGATTTGTTATCAATATCTATAGAATCTTTCGGGATAGGATAGAAAGGTGGTTTTCACTTCAAAATATTGCTTACGTAAATATCCAAAAAGAAGTTTTAGGATTTTTTTTTTAATTTGACCCCCAAACAGTTAAAAAAAAGGGGGGATATGTTTTAACATCTATACCACTGAAACATAATTGGTTACGTCGTTACTTTACTTCAAATGGTTACGTATACAAATGACTAACGTAGGACTCAAAGACATTTTGAAATCTGATAATTAAAGGGGTGAAAATGCATGAAATGTGTTTTCGATTATTCTTTTATATCTATCGAACCAATCTATATATCAAAGTGCTCTATGCTTCAGATTGATGCTTATGTAAATATCTAAATACCATTTAAATATATTTTCCTAATTCGGCCCCAAAAAGGTAAAGAATGGATGAAATGTTTTTTTTCAATTCACAATTAATATAAATCGACCACATTGTTTTTTTTTTTTTTTGTATTGTGACGTGATTTTTGTTTAAGATGGATGCTTGCTCAAATAGGTACCTGAAAAGTTGTTTCACGAATTTTCGAAATTCGCCACCTGAGGAGGTGAAAAGGGTTTAAAATACCGTATTTACTCGCGTATAGGCCCCCCCATTTTTCCAAAATTTTGGACCCAAAAAAAGGGGGGGGGGCCTATACGTGAATTTTTTGTGATTTTTTTTTATATAGGTTTTTTTAAGGTGTGGAAAACTAAGATTTAGTAATGCACAGTGAACTACCGCCAGGACTTATTTAAACGCCACTATTCCATTGAAATTCAATAGATGATGCCAGTCGCGCGTTTGCCCAAAACCGGGGCGCGCTAGTACAATGTGAGTAGAAGCTGTGATAATGAAGGACGCTGCAGGCGAGGGCGGACACAAGTAAAGCGGTAGCTAGCTAACATGTGGACGAGAGTAAGGGGAAGAGGTGAAAGGAGGGAGAGAGTGGCGGAGGCGTGGCTTACCCTCCCTTGCATCAGCCCGCCAGCCAACCAGACAATGCGGGCTGGCCTCCTCCAGTTTCCCCTCCCCGACTACATGACATTTACTCACAC
>PNEQ01002999.1:14400-24655 GCA_003012365.1 Medauroidea extradentata | reverse complement strand
AAATTTAAAAAGTTGTTCATCAAAGTGATAGTGTGAGATACTGTAGTTAACGATTTCGACATTCGCGTCCAAGCCTACACTATCAGCCATAATTTCAAATCGTAGGCAGATAGAAAACAACACTGCCTTTGTTGGCGTAAATAGGAAACGTATTAAAGTATGTAAAAATGAAGTCTTGTACAAGGAAATTAGATTGGTGATTGGAGGTTAGGGGCATTAAAAAGTAATGCTTCGGGACTTATTTTTTAAGGGAAGGCTTGGCATGAAGTACTTGAAATGTGAGTAGAAAATTAGCAAACATCCAGTGACTGGCATTTCAAATTTAAAATCATTGTAACACACTATGTACGAAGTTATCTGGTGAAGAGCTTGGTGTAACTCTGATATTCTAGAAACATGGCAACCTAATGTGAAGTTCCATGTGCAAGACATTTTCAGTTGTTCATAATCTTTAAAATAAATAGCAATCTCAGCAATATTATCTTTTTTTTTTGGTTGCTTCTATAATTCCCAGGATATACTGTGAGTTGTCGACCAAAGTTTTGCAGTTCACGTGAAATTCTATGTCGAGTAGAAATCAGTCGAATAAAACCTCTATTTAACAAACCCCCTTACAACAAACATGTCATTTTTTGGTCCCTTGAGTTTTGTTAAATAGAGGTTTTACTGTACTAACACTACGTTGGTCTAGGCTTTACCAAAGTGAATTAATAAGATTAACTACTATGAAGATGAGTGTTATTGTAAATACTGAAACACGAGCGAGTCGGAGAACACAAAAACAGAATATTTATTAAATGCCTTTTTTTTTAAAACTCATCAACAAGAAATAACAAACAGTTAATTGAGAGAATTTTGTAACAAAACTATCATTTGTGATTTATAAAAAATACTAGTTGGCTTGCAACAATAAATATCAACAAACTAATTATGGCTAGAATACCATACAACCATAAGGTAGAGCCTTGTGAACCCGCCTTAATGTTTCTGAAAATTGCCTGTCCTCCTACCCAGGTTCAAACAAATAAGCATGAACTGAAAGGAAGAGCTAATGAATTGTTATTAAAAAAATACCAAAATACTGAACTTGAATTGCTATAAAAATCAAGGAGAAGTTAATTGCACTGACTTAAGCCGACCTTGCCGTAACATTACAAAAGTACATGCAGAAACCCTCATCATTTGTTTACAACACTAAGTATCATACAGGGCTAACCTGTAAGATCATAATTGGCTGCCTCTCAACTCATTCTTCCACTCTCAACTACACAACATCCATCCAACCAAGCCCACAGCAGACTACCCACTACATACAAGCATAAAGCTCCTCAAAATACATCCAATATTTACTTAGCTCATCCCATCTTCTTGTCTTCTTAGCCTCCTCCGGGCCAACCTTTGAACGCTTAACACATCACTAGAACCTCCCAATTCGTCCGTTGCTCGTTGCCATCACACTGCTCTACCAATCCCCGCGCTCGACATCTTGGTTTGTTTCTATCCTATGCTCCAACTGCTGGCCTGAACGTACCCCTCGGGCATCTCCGGCGTTCGGCCCCGCTTGCACAAACTTTATCCTCCCTGCCCATTCGCCTAACTTCGTCCCTCCCTGAGTCCAGAGTGCTGCGCCTGTGCGTATGGTAAGTTAATGTATTATTTTAAAGTAGCAGATAATAAACAACAGTTCCTGGCAAATAAACATCACAAACTGCCCACCAATAAAAGCACAGAAGAGAACAGAAGGTGGGACATTGACAATCACACAAAACCAGAGGAAGCTGTTGTAAACAAGCAGTATCGAAGTGGAAGCAAGACACGATTAAATGAATGCTGGATTACCATACACAAGGCAAAAAAAAATATATTATTTAAATTATAAACCAAATAGGCTCTCTCGCCATAGTAATCAATTGTCACCAGAAGAATGTATATTAAATGAGAACTCTGAAATTTGTGGCCATTCAAAATTATTATATAATTTTCATTCTAATATCAAATATTTTGTTATTGTTTTCTTTTCAAATAAAATTCACAAAAAATAATTGGTATTGATGAATAGTCCATTATTACTGCAATTTTAATTAATTTATTAGAGCCCAAATCTTGCAGGCAAAGTTAAATGTAAATACGTAGTAAATAGATTTTACAATAAATTTTTCTTTAATTCCCAACATAATTATTGAAACAATAAATGCCTATTATGTAGGCTTAGTAAATACTGTACCATAGGAATAGCTGCCAACTTATATTATTCTCCTGTACAATGTAAGATTTTTATGCCCTGTTGTACAATTTTACGAATGGTGTAAATTAAAATACAATTTCCTACCTTTAAATTTCTTTTTTCAATGTTTTTCCATTCATTACATGAAATCTGTAATGAAATCACACATTTCGGTATTGTAAATGTCGTATGCAGATGTAGCGTCGTAGACAGTAAAGGAGGCTGACAATACTGTAGTTTCGGTAACTAGCGTACCACATTTATAGCTTTTCTCCCACAATTTTCACTACAGAATACCATATTTTTCACACTTTGCCGACCGTATCCCGAAGTTTGCAGAACATACCAGATTGTTTAGTCGCAGTAGCATCGTGACACAGTGACTTTGCGTAAACACAATTCATTCATTGGACTGTTTTTAGCAAACATGGATTTTAGGTTTACCGTTTTCGTGTAGTCATTGCTCAAGAATATGCAGCAAACTACTGTATATCCTCACTCCTTCGGTGGAAAAATATCTTGCAGACATCCAACCCGAAAGCCTCCCCTCCCCCTAGCCATAATCAGCTCTCTTTTACGCTTATATAACGCCGGTAAAAAGATAATCTATTACAGTGTGCACCACAGGATTTTTCGTATTCCCACCTCTACCCACACCCAACCACGGAAATCTCAAATAATCACATTTCTTGTATGTTATTTTTCGAGTTTTGGCAGTTTTGAATAGTTTATTAAATATTCCTGGTGAAGTGAGAAACTTCTTTTCTTGCAATCTCCACCAGACTGTAGGATTTTTGGCACCGACGCTGTGGTCAGATCATCGGCTTAATGAAATTTCTCCGTAATGCAGGTGTACGTTAAACTATGTCTGCATGAGAAAGAGGGGGGGGGGGGGAGGGAGAGTGTGTGTGCGTGTGCATGACTGCAAACTAAGAGGGTGGGACACGTTATCAGCACTACACATCAGCCATGCAAGCGTTTAAAGTATACACGACTGGATAACGGATAAGAACGGCATAGGTGACTAAGACAGGTATTCCTAAACAATAAGTTAGGGTCTACATAAGCACTACCATCTCAGGCGCAAAAAAAGCAACGGCAGAGACCGAACTCGCTGAGCGTATCCCTAGACTTGTTTGCGCCGTGTCCCGAGATGGTGTCAGGTAAGTCACAGCTTATTATTCGCCGGCCCGCGTGAGACTAGAAACAAATGAAGTGGACAATGAGCGCTGCTGATTTACCACGGCTATAACAAGAACACGTTAAACTTTGTACTTTTGAAACGTATTATTTAGCATTTGAATTTGTTTACAAAATAATTACAGTAACAAAGAGATAAAAATCACGGATAATAATGGTCACAATTAATATATTTAATAAGTGTTTCTTGTTAAAAGTTAAAACAGTAGGTACAGTAGCCACGCAATCACAGTGTTTCCTTTCATATTTTTATGCTGATTATGACCTGAAATGTTATATTAGCATATTATTCGGACACGTGGAATTACATGCAAAACATAATTCGCAATCACTGTTAAAATATAATATATTATTTAGCCGCTACTAAATACTAAGGTATTGTCACGGTAACAGTGGCACATAAATGAGGTCTCTCATCGCCTCTACACACAACACACCAGGGTGGTGAGCGACCGGGAAAACCAGGAAAAGTCAGGGAATTTTCTAAAAAAATTTCAAAATTTGGTAAACGAACATTTCCATGAACACAACGTACCATTTTATTGATACATATACCAATTTTCTAGTTCCATAATATATATTCGTACAGATATTATAGTTGTGTGGAATGATGGATTTGACGCGTGGTACCAGTTTTTCGTCACAAATACGATTTTATTTGGCGTTCTGTACCAGAATTTTCAGTGGTTCCTGCCAGTGTTGCCAAACCAATGGTTTCCCTGACAATGTGTTGTGATGTTTTCAAGTTTCGGCAGTGGTAAAAAATTACTCTCGTGGTGTTTCTTGCGTACTGTTTACAAAATGCCATAAATTTTAATGAATTTTTAGTTAATAATGTAGGTTTTAAACAGTTGTGGTGTTTTTCCCTAGAGTTCGTTGTGGAAATTGACAGCGTGGACTTAGCAACATAGGATTCGCAGTTCAGTCATGACAGGAAAAAACAGACTGTATTGGCTAACCAATCCTACTACTATTAAATGAATCACGAACATCCTGGTGATAACTCTGCAAGGTGCAATTTGTGCAATGTTAATTTTTCGTGAAGCAACATGCGCTGGCGTTCCGTTATGAGCCACATTGAAGGCAGAAAACCTTAAGTAGGCTGGGAGTTTAAACTGTGAAGGTAAACCTAGATGATATTTTCAAATCTGTACCACGTGAAACAACAATGTTTCCAGATTAGTGTCAGAGCAAAGAAACTTACCGGTAAGTTACAGTGAGATAAGACGGATTTTAACATCACATTTGGTCTTGCGTCATATTTCATGGATGAAATGAGTTAATTGCTAGAGAGTAAGAAAGTTGTAGTTTGTTTCGACGGATCGTTGAACAAAGTTTCGCAAAAATAACAGGTGCACATTACAGTATGTTTTTTGGATTCAAAGAGTGATGGTGTAGTACACTATTGTTTTCAGGCCACTTATTAAATGCTTTTAATTCTGGTATCGAGAGCTTTTCTCTCCATAACTTCACAACAACGGCATTTTAAAAGTGAAAAGTGAATTGACATAAGTGAAAATTGTTGTATTTGAATATTCCTACGACTTTGTTGCTTTGTAAATAATGAAGATATGATAGAATTTCTGCAAGGTGAAGTTATGTTGATTAGTTGTATTCAGCTTCACAAAAAAAGGTAAATATTATTACTACTCATCGTGTACTGGCCAAACTTTTGATTTTAGACATATAGTTTATTATGAAAAATGTTTCTACAGACATAAGTAGCCCTACGTAATTTTTGTTAGGTTTTGTTGAGTTAGTTTAAGTTAGGTTTGGTTACCAACATTAAATTTGGTCAGGTTAGGTTCCCTAACCTAAATTAGGCAACCTAACAAAAAATTTTACGTAAGGTTTTTAGAGACATAAGTAGTCCAACATAACAAAATTTATTACCTAACCTAAGAACCTAACTTAAACTAACCTAACAAAGAAGTTTTTTTTACGTAGCACTACTTATAACGTCCCTAAAAACATTTTTCGTAAATAAACTGTATATCTAAATTTTTTTTTACATTTTCTTGGTTTGTGGATGTGAGCCGCGTCTGAAGATTGTCTTGCGATGCTTCGACAGTCGTTGCAGCTGCCATCATCAGGTAGTCGAAGTCTGAGACCAACTGGCAGATGTTTTTTTTTTCCTAACCTACCCTAACTACTATGTTATGTGTCAGGCCCGGGGAAGGAGCAGGACTAAGTGCGTCTCAGGGCTGAGCCCCATACGCCTACAAGGGGGAAGTTTCATGCAGAGGAGGCATGCATCGCGGCAGAGAGAGATTGGGCAGACATGGCCGCAATTGGGGTCATGTCTACCTCCCTAAGTGTACCTATAGCTAAGCCATAATCTAAGAAGAGAGAAGGAAAAACCAGCATAGTACCGTAAAAACCCTTCTCGACAGAATAGGAGTGTAATCACTCAGCAGTTACATGCATTAAAAATAAAAATGGCACTGGAAAAGTAAGAAGGTCCAGGTTGTTAGAAGAGTTGTGAAGTAAGAGTGGGGTTGGGGGGGGGGGGGGGAACTGTATTTATTTTCTTTATTTTCCTTTAGTTTGTTTTGGGGAGGGCGCTGGTTTTTAACCAGTGCACTGTGGGTTAGCACAATGCACTGGTGGAGGACGAGGTTTTAAAGGCGCCTCGTCCTCCCGTATCTCCAGTAGTTACCTGAAACAAACTTAAAAAATACACAAATTAGCACACTTAACTAGCTCACAGGCAAGCCTGATGAGCTAGCATTGTTAAATTAATAAATGAATAAAATAATACGTTTAAATGACTAAAATATTACATTTTTAGGACTCGTGCTTAGCACAGAAATATATGTGCAAGCAGCTGCCCTCTGATTGGCTGTTTATGATTCGCCGGCCAATCACAGCTTCAGCCAATCACAGGCCTCCGCCATTGCGGACCGACAGAAAACACCACAGCTAACTTACAGCTAGCAATTTCTATAATTTAAACGTGTTAAATTGTGAGTGTATAGTATAGTAATAATTACCTAATTAAATAAAATATAGCAACGTAATTTCAACAGCGGCACTGCCACGTGAGCCATAGACTGGATAGTGTATATTATGCCATATGCTGTGAAATACATAGTGAAATATATTACATCAGCTTGTAAAATATCTACTCTGCAAAACAAATCTCTTTTAACGAGTAGTTTAGATTTTATTGACGATTGAGAATTCCAGTCGTCCACAGACATTGTTCCTTTCCATACTCCTTAAGCAAACCTGCTGTCTCTTACAGACTGGTGATCTATCATTCTGATTGCGCAAGTTGGGAAAATAATATAATACAGTTATTTATCTATTACAAATCTATTTTTCTTCCCAATTATTGCTACGTTTCTTGTGAGCGACCGTAAAACTGCCATTGTAGTGCTGCCATCTAGTGACTCATTTCGCAAAACCTCGCCCACCTCTCGACTTATCACGGTTGCGTTGAACTTGTCTATTGGCTAAGCCATTTCTACAAGCATTGGAACAGCAAAAACACAATAAATTGAACAGATGTCGAGCTTTGGTCTCTCCTTTTAACTTAAAAAGAACTTACTGTATTTATGTCATGCTTACCATGTCATACTCTCATGATATAACCACTGCATACAAAAATTATACTATTGTTGCTAAAGGCAGGCTGTTTCAAGTTACGATTTTACGATCCACTTAGTCTGTCTTATATTGTCACACGATGCTATAGTAAATATTGTGTTAGGAATAAATTTTACTGTACTGCTGCACAAAGTAGCTATTAACACTTATAACTATTCAATTCAGAGTTGCAGCCATCCCCATTCTTGCCACTCAATCAGTTAGATTTATCACAGTATCAAGAACTAAACTTAAGTTGCTGTAGAGTTAGAGTAAACAGAAATGCAATAACTAGTCCAATGACGTCGCAGAGTTATAAACATGACGACACTCATATTTACACAGCTAAAATAAACACTCTTTTTGTTTATGTTTTTCTCTAGTAATACTGACACAAAGTATTATTAAATTAAACTTACTTTTAAATAAGTATATAATTAAAAAATATGTAATATAATCAGCTGCTTCATATTGAAAAATACCTGTTAATTTTCATATGTTAATTGTTGGAAAGTACTACAAGCATTGCATTGTATTTATTTTTAATGGATATTCACAACTTGGAACTCTATTGTATTTCAATTTGAAAATAGTGGGTGGGGAACATGATGTGTTGCATCAGTCCATGGTTACTATGTACCACGTATCACTAATCACACTTAGGAACAGACTGCAATGGATGGCCAAGAGTTGGTCACATAAGCGAGAGACTCCTGCTGAGCCACTTGCCTCGCTGGTTTCCCATCTCCTCACCCTTCCCAACACACACTTTGCAGGATGGTGAGCGAGGCAGTGGAGAAGAAGACAGATCCCTGCAGCATCCACTGTCCTCTCAAGATGGGCGTGATCCCCACGCTTCAATGCCGTCTGTGCGTCTGCCTGTACCATCCGGAATGCGTCGGACTGGGCTCTTTCACTGAAACCATCCACAGCTACGTATGCAAGGTACCAGCAGCAGCTTCGCTTTCCATGTGCATGCTGTCGTGGTCGCATCTCGACGCTTGGTCATACTGTGCGATCGTGCTGTCCGCAGAACTGCCAGATGGAGATAAGAGAAGGCAAGACGTCGCTGGTGCCGCCCACCAAGGCTGCTCTGCCACTCAAGCAGTTTTCTGTTGGTGCCTCTTCCCCAGTTCTGCCACCACCTGCTGCTCCCCGAGCTGCACCGTCCTTCAGGCAGAGTGATCAGGGCAAGTTGGTGACGGTACCTCGCTTCGTGAAGACGCACGAGGTGTTTGCACCGCAGACTGGCAAGCAAGCGGGCAAAAAGATCCTGGGCTCCGTGACGACGTGGCTTCCGTCTTCAGCCAGCGTGCAGATGCCCAAGGCGACCACGAGCTGTGAACCGGTGTCGTCATCACCACCGGCCAGCATGCAAAGCGTGGCGTGGATGAACGGTCGCAAGTACATAGTGGTGCCGAAGCACAATGTGCTGTCCGTGTCTCCTTCGCCGGCAGACAAGGTCCCGCCCCAGTCGCAGGTGGTTGTGACATCTTCTGCAAGTTGCGGGGATCGCTCTGGTAGCAACGAGGCGAGCGTCCTACTGGGCAGTCCCCCGGGCGTACTGCTGGTGCCACTTTTACCTCCTGCAGACAAAGGCTCTGCGTTGCAGACACAGTACCTTATAGTGAATGCTCCTCCTGGAGGCAGTGGCCTCATCTTACCTACTACCGCTTCTCAGCAATCAGATACGTGAGTATGCTTTCTTTGCCTTTGTTCCTGGTTGCATATCGCTTTGTTCAATTTACCGTTCAGTCTGTATCATTGTGCAGTTGGTATATAGCACGTACATGCTATGCTACTTGTTTTCAGCTGTCTGTTGTAGAGTTTATTAATTTTTTGTTCTATTTTACAGCGTTCAGTTCCTGTTGTTTTTCTTCGTGTACATATGTCCTCTTTTTAGTCCCACCTCCTCTGCCCTAGTGCCCTTATTTCCATCCCAAACAGCGTGTGCAAGTGCTCTTGAAAGCAGTCAGGCTTAAGTGTGAAAAGTATTGCTATTTTCTTGTTTCTCTTAAGGTCAAATGGGCTTTCATCTACTCTTTTATTGAGATACAGTGCTGTCCATACCTGGTGCTCGACAAGTAAAGTGCTTACAGTGTATTTGTCTGAGCTTGCATGAAACTCATGAAACGGTCTACGGGTTTGAACCGGCAAGTATTTATCGTTCAGTTCGGGTTGTTCTGGTGTTTTCTTTGTGTGTCTGTTGCTAGCGTGCAGATTGGAGGATGTCATAAGTACCGTTTTTTATATTATCTTGGTAATTCTTCCGCGATTCTGTCAGTTTTTCAGAATTAAAAGTAGCAGGTCCTTTTTTTGTTGTGTATCATTTTGAAAGCTAGTTACATCTCAATTGTATATAACATGTATGATAGTGTGGTTTTTTGAGTTAAATGTGCAAGTATTTCATCGCTGAGAATTGCGGTGATTTTGTGTTAAGGAGTTCACTGATTTGTGTTCCTGGGAACTGCTGCCCAATTTCTTAGCAGTTTTCGTGTTTGATACTTGCCACACATTATCAATGGAGATCTGGGTAACTTTAATGTCAGTGGTCAGCTGTAAGCAACATTGAAAATAGTTGTGGAGGTCTGAAATATGTTAGAATTGCATATACTGTGCATTATATTGTAAATATTAGCAATATTCACTGCCAGAATATGAAATGTGTTCAGTTGTGTAAAACGTCCTCAACAGCATTCTGTGGCTAAATCTTATGGTCAAATTGAACAAGATATCTTCATTCCCAGAAAGCATAAAATCTGCTGACAAACTGTATTATTGTGGACACAAACTGTATTATTGTGGACATATGTTATTTGTGATATATGTCATCCCAGACATCTCAGAATGAGGTTAAGAAAACCAACCGGGGGGGGGGGGGAAGAGAAAAGTCTAGTTGGCTGTAGTCAACACGTCCATAAACCAAAACAACAGAACATGAATGATTCCATAAATAATTAGTCAACAATAAATAAAAGGGGAGGAGAGGGGAGTGGGAAAAAATTAACTAACACCAAAAATTAAAAGTCGAGATACAAAATAATCTGTAAACTTCAGGACATCACAATTAAGACAGTACAGACAATACTTGGACGAATAAAATAATGGACACAAGACAGTATAACGACATCGTCACAGACAACACACTAGACGACACAACGATGTAGACCCAAAAGAACACAGCAGATTTCCAATAACCAACAGCTCCTGAAACGTCATGAAAAGTCGGCCTTTGGAAAT
>PNEQ01002998.1:113248-159443 GCA_003012365.1 Medauroidea extradentata | reverse complement strand
CGACAAGCAATAGTTTATAAAAATATCAATTGCAAAGAATCATTACAATAAATTAAATAAGCTTTGTGTTTTTGTTTGCAATACATTTTAAATACCCACATTGTGTGGTGGTTTCGCAAAAAAAAATTATATTTCGTGGTCATGACAGTTATATTACTAATATTTCTTGCGATACATAATTTTAAACCATTTTTAAAACGTGAAAAATAAAACATTTATTATATGTGGCAAACCATAATGTTAAATGTGTACGTCTTAGATAAGACAATTCGACACATGGTTAAAAAAAATTCGGGATTTTTTCCTAGTAGGTACTCGAAATGGTTTTTTGCAATTGTTGATTGAGCACATTTGATCATTGTTTTTGCCAATGGATGAATGGCTTGTAATTATGACTTAGTGGAATATTAAGATTAATAAGCATCGGTGATTCGGAAAATTTAAACGTTTTACTGCAAACATGAAAGATAATATAACTTAAATGTCTAGTTGAACGTGGAGATTGTTCTAGAAGATTATGTTTCGGTTTCATTTTTTTTTTTTTTGGACTTGTGTTATCTTATGCCTCATCAGTTTCCCGCTCACATATTACGACTTTCCTTCCACGATTTTTAAACCGGAAATTTTATAGTAGTCACACATTGGTGGAGTACATATTGAGATTATAAAAACAATTTACGTCTACATTCCACCAGGACCACTTTAGTTTTATAAATGTATCATTTTTTTTTCCACAAAGCTAAGAAATCCTTGGCAGACGACACCGGATCTACACAGCGTCGCGATGACATCGCAAAAAACTCATTATCCTGCAAAAACGCAAAATTAACTTAAATCATGTGACAATGTTTGTAAGTAAGGAAGTATATATGTATGCATGCAAGTATGTATATGTATTTGTGTGTGTATTACAAAACTTGCCCGTAAACGATATGTAAGCAACATTACGCGTGATTAATTTTCAAAAATAAAACTTTCTGGTATTCAAACACAGAATAATTTGTTAATTATCTCAAATGCAAACTCTGTAGGGACTGTGTTGTTAGAATTTATTTGAAGGTTTAAGAGCATGTCCAGCAAATAAATCATAATAAATATAAAGTGATTTTTTAAAATTTAAACAACGCACAGAAAAACCCTAGAAAATAAATACGTATTATATTCTTAGCATGCCAAAACGTAAATTTTGAGTGAAAATAATGTTACTACAGTGTTTAACTGAGTTCATTGTACTCATTTTTCGTACAGATATTTGTGAGGTCACACAAATAAAGACAAGTATACCAGCAGTGTCGGTACATATGTTCATTATTAAAAACCATAGAATAAATAATATTTCCCTCTTGACGAGGGTTTACTCATCGTTGAATTTATAGCGGTGGAGTTTTTCTGGGAGAAAAAATGTGTCGTGAGTAACCAGTTTAATTCAAGACTATTCGAGATAAATTTGTCAACATAAATTACGTAATTCTTGAGACGTTTTGCGTACTGCAAATAAAATTAATATCCAAAAAAAATTATTTCTCGCTAGTCTTTAAGAACTTAAGTAATAAAATCACCTTTTTCTTAGAAGCGACTTTTCACTCAGTGTAAGTTAACCGTTAAGAGTTTAGTTCTCCTCTTTTTTATTAATACTACTACAGCCGTGCGTCTAACTGATAGTAATTAATATAAAACACGAGCCTTAATTGTCTTACCCGTCTATAGTGGCAATTAAATAATTTTCATTTTAAAAAATTGAAAATTTGTTACTGAATATTTGTTTAGTCAAGAATAATTTTTAAATACGTTTTAATACTACTGAATGTAAAACAGACGAAAAATGTTGTGTTGTACTTAACTTCGTATTCGGCCTGTTTATATAGTCAGCGCATAAATTTGAGAAGTTTCTCGAACCTGCTCCTTTGCAGTCAGTAAAAGTTTAGCGGAAGCAAATTAAAATAGCGGCTGGAAGCGCTTCAATTAACGGCGCCCCGGGCTGTAAACAAAGTTGCGGCTGGAACAGTGTGGAAGGTTAGCTCCAGCTACTGGAGGTCGTGCAACTTCACCAGCTCAGGTCCTCCCTACCTCTGCCCCTCTTCACCACCTCGCACTACCCTGGCGCAAACATATCACAGCAATGTAAGTCCCGTCAACCACCACTCTACTGCTGTACAAGCTGTGATAGACGCTGTAGAGAATAGCTCGCAAGCCATTCATTGTGTGTTATACCAAGTGTTTTGTTTTATTTGGAAACGGGAATTCTGACAGGTTGTATCTTTATTGGTGTCAAATATTTTGTGGATGTGTTCCTTGCACAAAAACATAAAAAAAATGTTCATATGAAGATGAGTCCGAAAATCAATACTTTGCAAGGTATTTAAGGATGTGTATTCCAGCAGGAATGGTACAATTTTTGTAACGTTCACAAGATTACTTTTTTTAATAACACTAGAATTGGTACCGCAAGATTTCAAATCCATTTTGATGGTACTTTTATCTTGTTTTAGGGCAAGAACTTGGTGAACTGAAAGCTCATGCTGTGGCCATCTAGGTACACATGTTTTGATGTTACGAATTTACTATACAACTCTCAAATAAATATTTTTCGAACTTAATTCCAATTACATTCTGTATTGTATCCAAGAATTATTAGACACCAATAAACGAATTCTTTGTTTTTTTATTTTTAAATGGTTTTCCGGAAATAAACTTGTAAATGAAGTTAAAGTTTAATGAGGAAATTATTGAATTTTGGATATGCTACTGAAAAATTGTGTTCTTTAATTTTTATATGAGTTTAAACATTTTTTTATTATAGAATTTTTTGAACATATTTCCAGGACAAATCACGGATAAAAGTTTCAGTAGCTCAAATTGTATTTAATAACTTTTTGATATGTTAATCTGAGAATTTTTTGCGAAATTTCATGTAAAAATTTTAACCCTTCTTTTTTTTACATTTTTCGTGTCATTCCTTTTTGAAGACACATCGTTAAATTCCTCGCAAACTGTTGATTTTCGAACCCATCTTCATTTAAACAATTTTCCGTGTTTTTGTGTAAGAATAACATCCCCAAAATATTTGACACCTTTAAAAATACATCCTACATGTGTGTGTAACATACAAATATACCCGCATTAATATTATACATTTTAATATATGTTATATATGTATTTATAATAGGAAAAGGTAGATATGTTTCACATAAAGATCATACGAAGTCAAGGTTTGGCCGTTTTAATCATTCACAGTCAAGCAAACTCATCAAAATCGAGGAACCTCGTATCATCAAATATCGTACGGGTCAACGAACAAAATATATATATCTCTCCTATAATCAATTGTTTACTAACTATTTATGAGAATAACGTTTACTTGCCTAAATAGAGCTTTTAAAAAAGAACCAACTTATTTACGAATGACATTACAGATTTCATTCAATAATTACAGAAGTGTACAGGATAGGGTTTAATTTGACCGACCAGCCACGGGAGGAGACTCCTGGGTCAATAGAACTAATAACTACAACATGTAAAGAACACATCGAATCAAAACGGAATATTTCCGATGAAATTAGTCTTTGAAATTTAAATTTCGAAATGGTATTTTGTAAGGTAAGGCTCATCTCGTACATACTAGCGTATGCCACGCAAATAATAACTTAAACCAACTTGACGGCTGTAGTCAGCAACAAAGCAATAGTGTAACGCTTTTTTAATATCTCAAAAGCAAAACAATCACAAACATTTCTTAATAATTTAAGATATTACGTTAGACATTTACACGAAATTTTGAAACTGGTATTTAATCCTTTATCATATAATAAAGCTTAAGGGCGTAGTCTACCGCAATTTTCATAACCATTTTTTTTTATTTTTTATTTGTACCAGATATTTTTTTCTTATTTTAGACACATAATGTGACTAAATTTGGCTCTTATGAAATTTTATTATCTCTCATAGTTTTCGCGTAATGGCTTGTTAAAATCATATTTTGCATGTTTCCGTTTTAACGACTACACTAAAACCAATTGCTATACCAAACTCAAAAAAAAAAAATCACAGTGGATAAAGACACTGCAGGCTACGATGTCATGCTAACAAATATAAATAATAAAAATTATTTGTATTTATAAAAATTCGAAAACTGAAAATAAAAATTTTCAAAATTAAATAATGTTTTAAAAATACAAATAATTTTTTTTCTGTATTTTTACGAGCATGACATTGTAGCCTGCAATGTCATTAGTCACTGTGTTTTTTTTTTAGTTTGGTATATCAGTTGGTTTTAGTGTAGTCGTTAAAACGTAAAAATGCAAAATATAAATTTATAAAGTCATTACACGAAAATTTTGAGAGATGAAAAAATTTCACAAGAGCCAAATTTAGTCACATTTTGTGTCTAAAATAAGAAAATGCTATCACACATTGTTCGGAATTTTAGTCAGTTTCTAATCAATTTTAAAATATTATAAACTGCGCGGTAAAAATAGCTACGTGTAATGAAACAAGATAAGCCTTAAATATAATCATTGAATCTAGCTAATATTTTAGGTCACTGCATTGAAAATTATATTATTCATGCGTATAAATCGTATTTACTGAGAGAAACTTAAAATTTATGACAACCTTATATTTTGAAAAGTATATTATGGTTCTTTTTGTTACAATTTTTACATCTTCTGCGAAAACAATTGTGAGAGGATATTTCGCCGGAGACACAAATAAAACAATTTCACAATTTTTTAAACTTTTTACGTTTGACGCTACTTCAAACACTGTATTAGACGCCGATATCGCTTCAAAAAAGGCCTAGTATATCAGTATTACCAAATAATATTTTCACATGCGTTCATGTTTTAAAGCCATTGATGTTCATTATCGCTGCAGTAAAACATGGAAATAACTATACATATATACACATTTATTGATTTATTTTTAAGCAAATCTGTATTACCGGCCGAAGCAATTGCAAACGTTACTAAATTTGTAATTAGAATACCGTACGTATTCAATTTTTAGTGAATAGTTCTACCCGTTCACGTTGTAAACAGCAGTTCTTGTGAGTGAGAGTTTTGGTCAGCGTTTAACATCGAGGTATTCAGCGCTGGTGATGTGTGACATGAGGTGAGTATGGAGCAGTGCCGGAATGAGTGGGCGGAGGAAACGGGAGATCCCCGAGAAAACCCACCCGTCAACGGCATCGTCCGGCACGATTCCCACAAGCGAAAATCCGGGGAATCGAACCCGGATCGCCTTAAATGTAATTCAAACCTCTATTTAAATTTTGATTATATACAAGTTCCTTAAACTTAAAGAAAAACAAGCATCATAGAATAATCTCTGTTTAGAAAATATCGCTGGTGAAGTTTTGTGTGTACGATCATATCGGTTTAAAAATGAAGCTGTTTGAATTGTGCATGTGCCGAGAGTTAATTTGGTCCACAGTGTGGAGCTGTGTGGAGCCAGAATATGTAATATTGTCCACTTTTGTGACAGTGTTTTTTCAGCAGTTCTGGAGGGCAGGTTGGTTGTTTTCCCCAAAAGCGAATTTTTATCGTTGATCGTTGTTTGCGGTTTTGATCATATTCGCCATTAAATACATTTCTAACACCGCGGAAATTTAGATTCACTTTCCAATAAAAAAAAACTTAAACATTTATGATACTAACTATAATTTTAATATAGATTTTTACATGTCACTTTTTTATCTCGGGTAACTATCTAGCGTATTACATTGCACCATTACTTTTTCCACCATCGGTAAATTCTTAGCTTAGGGTAGAGTAAAGCCAAATTTTCTTTTAAAAATTCATAACTGTTAGACGGTTGCGAGTCGGATCGTACAAGGTTGGTTTATTTGGTAGGTCTTAGGTCACTCTATCACCCGCCTCTTTATTGACGTCTACTCCCGGAACAACCTGTATAATTTATAATTAAGAATAAATAAATATGACCCAATAAAGGGCGGTTCATATGTTATTTTACAACAAAAAAATTAAAGATAAACAAGTTGTTATCAATGTTTAAATAATTATAAAAAATTCATTGCGGTCTATTTTATCAGCACTACATCCTGTAAAAACAAATCCAGATAGAGTAAGAAGTAATGTACGATCTGAGCATGAATTTAATAATTATTTTCAGGGTTAAGAATTTCCAATGCAATTAGATAAAACACAATTGTTTAAAAAAACACAGGAATTTCTATTAATTTTTACGGTTATGTAGAAAAGAAAATTAAGGTTAAAAATTATGAAATAGACGAAATAGATGAAGTAGATGAAGAAGAAATGTTACTTAATTATTTAAATAATAATGAAGAAGGAACTAATAGTAATGAAGTAGAAACTACTAATAATGAAAACTAAATCAAATATGAAATGGAATATATATTTTACCAAGTAAGTACTACGAAAATTAAAACTGAAAGAAACTTAATAATTTTGTATTAAAATGGAAAATAACGATCACTATTGCTGGATATAAAGTCTGTCTCGACTCATTGGATAACAAATTTAAAAAAAATAATAGAAAAAATGTATTTGTGATAGCTGTTTACAATAATTTTTACTGAAGATTAATTAAACAGAAATGGAGAATATTGTGAAAATAGTCAGGACTTTCGAGTAGAGCTTCCAAATAAAGGTGAACAATAAAATTTAAAATTATAGGCTAATGATTTTTTAAAAGTACCTGTCACTACACGTGTTGATTTTAATGTTAATTATGCAAAATAGATGTTTTCGAACCCAATCCTGAAAATTTCATGTACAAAAAATATCAAAAACCTTACACCAATATGCTTTTATTATATAAAAATGGTGATTATAAACTTCCAGTATTTTATAAAGGCAAAATTGAATCTAGTGTTTTTATAAATATGTCAATTGAAGAATCAAAAAATTTAAATATATACATAAAAATTAAATATCAATGAGACTACTAACTGATGAAGAAAGAAACAAATATTCAGCCGCAATAGATTGTTATATTTTTGTAAAAGCCTTGAATATTATTATTGAGAATGAATCAGTAAAAGATTCGGTAACTGCCCACGATAATTTAACTGGAATCTTTAGAGGAACAGCTCATAAAAAACGTGATTTAAATTATAAAAATCCAAAATTTATTACTATTTATATTCATATCTTGTCAGTCTATGACACTCAGTTATTTATTAAAGACTTCGGAAAATTTGAAAATGAAAATAGAATCGTTTTAATTCCAAACCATGAAGAAATAAATGTATTTATTATACAAAACATGTAAATGAGGGTATAAAATTTAGAGTTATTGATTGATAACAGTTAACATTCAATTATATATTTCGTTAATTTTTTTAATGCCTTTTAAAGAACCAGAGTTAATTTCAACTAAATCTGCTTGTTAGAGATCATATATTCCAAAAGATAAGACAGCTTTTCTAGGATAATTTTTCTCTCATTTGCAATCGCTTCGTTAATTTTGCAACCATAGTTTGCTTGATTTGGCGAGGTCGAATTATTCCCACCAATAAACATTGTTTTTTTAGTACCACAATATCTAAAAATAATTTTAGTAACTTTTTTTTCATTTTTTGTTTGTTCATAAGAAATATTTTCACTTGGTGGATGATTTTTACATTTGAGACAGTAAATATTTAAATTTTTAAAACTCATTCATAAACAAAAGGAATGATGTACGAGTAGTTTAGGTGTTTAAACAAGTGTTCAGGTGTTTAAACATTATGTATACTTTTTTATTCTATATAAACTATAACAGAGGTACAAGCAAAAAATATTAAGAAGACGACAGCTAATTGATAAATTTAAAGAATAAAAAAACGATGCAAATGAAATTATAAAAAATAAAACACAAAAACAACCAATGATTGATGCAATAGATAATTTAGGCAAAGAAATAGAGAAAGTTACCGACGAGAATAAGAGTTTAATTACTACACTTATTCGTGCTGTTGTGAAACGAATTTTAGATTATCCAAGATCTTTAGAACCATCTTTCGAAAGGTAACTGTTTATAGATGAACACTCTGATGAAGCATTTAAGTGCTTAGCAAAGGATATTGTACCACTAACAACTATAGAATAACTTTTGAAAAAAAAAACCGAATTTTTGAACAATTGTGGTGATTATGTTTTTGGTTTAAGACCTGAAGGATGTAGAAGATATATTTGCGATAGCGAAGTCACATTTAACGATGATAAACTTATCATTAAAGGTAGACAAAGTATTGGAACTTATGGTTTGTTAAAATTATTAACTCGTAAAGTTGTTACAGAAACAGATAACACAAATGAAAATCATGAAAAATATAGTAAAATTTTGAAAGATAGGAATGCAATTTTTTCAATAAATGATACAAATTTTGTAATACCAAATTCAGGTGGGAGTGACAAATGGAAAAATATTTCTAATGATGAACTTAGGAGTTTAAATAAAGTTTTTGTTACAATAGAACAACTTGATCGTAAAAATAAAAAATTCTAAGATTGTAAATGAATGAGTCTCACTATTTCTGTACAACAACCGAAAAAAATATCGAAAGGAATGAAGTCTTGTAATTGTTTAACAGTTCATAAAGGCAGGTTTTTACCATCATTTCTTGCTGCGTTAGGAGCTGTCGGAGCACTGGCTGGTGATGCATCATCTATTGCTACATCTGTAATTAATGCTGAAAAGAAAGATCAAGAATTAGAAGAACAACAAATATATAATTTGGAAATGGAAAAACTAGGATATGGTAAAAAAAAATTTCGATGTCAAAAATTATTCCACTTAATAATTTTTACGTTGCAAAACTTATTTAAAAAATTTAAAATTAATCATTTCGGGGTCTATTTTGATTGATGAATTACCTAATCTCCATTTAAAATGGAATTAGATTATATTGTACTCGACATAAAAATGTATTAACTGTTATTATATTTTTTTGGTAATTATTAAACGGAACGAGTGTTGGAAATTTTAGCTAGTTATTATAATGGTTATAGTGTTCAATTTGTTTACTGTTTTGTTTGCGAAAAAAAAAAGTTCATTTTAATATCACTATAGCTGCTGATAAAAATGATATGGAATTAAAAATTTGGGAAGATGTAAAATTTGATTTATTTGACATGAATTCATTTCATGGATTTGTATTTATGTCCTTACGAAAATGCTCACGAATACGAACAAGAATTGCAAAATATAAGTAGTCACTAGAAATTAAAATGTATTTAGAAAAAAAATTAATTCATTTACAGTAATTTGCTTTCCTTAAATTTTAACAACATATTTTATTTTGTTTTATAGCGACATTGCAAAAATTTGTTTGTAAGGAATTGTGAAAATTTGCCTTAATATTTTGAAAATTTACGGAATTAGGTTTTGTCCCATTTTGAACACAAAAAAAAATGGTCACTGTGTTAGAACGTACATTTTATATTTACTAGCATTAATAAGGATCATGGCATAGGTATGAAACAGGCGACTAATTGCAAGTATACGAAAAAATGGAAGTATTCTAAAAAAAACTACAAATGGCAACGGTTCCTTCGTTTCTCGAATTCTATACATAAAACGTTTTGGAGAAACCCAGGTAGGGTTTACGTGACAATGTTATATTTGCTTACGTTATTTCCTGATTTTTCAGACCTTCCTACCACATAAGCTATCGAGAAATGTACAGAAGTTGTGAACATAAATAAAAAATAGTAGAGTTATTATAACTACTGGTAAAGTTATGGGTTTTCTTTACATTTATAAACATATGCAAGAATTTTGTTATACTTAAAATACTAAGTCATGTATACAATAGCAGGGATAAAATTTCTACCGCCATAATCGGTTCGGAAAATCATGTTCTTGTGACTATATAACATACATTACTGTGAATCAGTTACCTAATAATGTTAGCGTATTTATTCGGAAAAACCATTTTGCTTAAATTTGTGATGGTTAATACAAAGTTGCTTATATAGTGATTCCGTAGAATTAAAACTACTTGAAGGTGAAAATAAAATAATATTTGATTGAGAATGATTCTATATCAAAAGTTAACATTACCTGAATTTTTCTATATCATCAGTGTTTAGTAACAAATATAAAATATGTAATAATAAGCAGTTTAGTTTTATGAAACAAATTTTAGAAATTTTTGTTAGATCGCTGTCGAATTGGTTTTGTTTCATAATTTCGTTTATTAATAACCATAATTTGATGTAAACATTTCTAGAAGCGAAGGTTAGGAATGAGTCTCGGATTATGTCAGAAATATTTTCTCATCGTTTCTTCTAAGTGGCTGTTAAATTTTCGTCTGAAATTTACTCTAGTTTTTGTGTGAAATGTTAAGCAAATATCGGGTAGATTTCGTTTAGAACGATGCCGATTGTAGTTGAATATGCCCAGGTATCGTGTACATATTTTATTAAATATATCATTTAACCCAAGTTCCAAAAACCATTGTAAGGGAAGAGTTAAATCAACT
The DNA here is from genome assembly GCA_003012365.1 of Medauroidea extradentata. NCBI lineage: Eukaryota > Metazoa > Arthropoda > Insecta > Phasmatodea > Phasmatidae > Medauroidea > Medauroidea extradentata. Next base: position 148,993 of record PNEQ01002998.1, on the reverse strand, counting down.
AACATTCAAGTTCCTGCAATATCGTTCCAGCATTAATCTAGAATGTTGCAAACATTTACTAATTTTCCAAATATTCCATATTCGAATCAGTAGTGAAAACCAATTTTAACTTAAGTGTTACCTAACAAGATTATACGAACCTAACACCAAGACAAAACCTGAGATAGACTTCACGTTGAAAATTTTTTGTCGAGTGCTAATAAAATTTGCTGTGTTGAGAACGTCAATGGCTCAAAATATTCTGGAAATGTTGAGTTTTTGTTTAGGTTTTTGAGTTACACAACCAGCAGTGATTAATATTTTTTAATCTGCCCTATATATGCACATTCAGAACTGTATAACAACCCTCCAAAAAGTAGTCTAATATTAGCAGGAGTTTTACTAAAAATAACAATGTCAAAATAGAAGATAAGTGTAAGAGACTCTAAACGATGATTAATGTAAGGCGATACCCTAACCATAAAAATGTATATTCAGGGCTCGTGTCACTTATTATTATAAATTTTTCTTAATTCCTTTCTGATTAAAAATTTGTCAAGATTTAACTGAAAATATTTTAATACGGACGTAGCTAAGTACTTTACCTTCCATTACGTACATCGGATCAGGAAAATTAAAGCGTAGCTATAAAATAATTAAGCTAATTTAAATGTTAAAATAAATTTTCTCTCTCATCAGATATTACAGTAAATATCTCCCAGTACCGATTTCATCCAATAATATGCATCAAATTGTAAAATGTAATGTTTCTGTGAAGAAACAGTGTCCATAATTCACCACGTTCTTCATTTATTAAACTAAAATAAATATTACTAACGTAAGATATGACGCACCCTTTTAAGCAAGAATTAAAACACAATTTTCTATTAAATTTCTAATATTTTTGAAATTTTCTCCTCGTATTAGAATCCAACTGTACCTTATAATATGTATGCCTTGTGCATTTAACTACGCGAATCGGTTATCAAGATAGTTAATAAAAAGCATTTTAACATTGAACATTTGAATCGTAGCGTATGTTCCCCAAGTAAAACCCACGTAACTAGAAAGTTTAACATTTGAAATTATATAACTATTTTATCATCAACTTTCATATGCAACAGTTACACATTTTAAAGGTTGCTTACACTGTTCTTATGTAGACATTAGCCACAACTATTAAGGTTCTAATTGTTATGAGAAATCACGTGCCGTGATACGTCCCTTGAAGGGTATGATCGAAAACAACATTTACGTATATTTTAAAAATTATAATAGTCTTGTGCAGGAACGCAATTATAGTCTCATATTTTACATCCTAATACAAAAGATTTGACATTATGAACACGGCAGCACTCAGCAGTAATGATTCCATTACAAGCGACTCTTATACATATTTAATGATACCGATTAATTAATCATTAATATGTTTAGTTATTTGCTTATATTACATTGCTTGTACAATATTGTTAACATAAATCCCAAATTGTAAAAATAATATTTATTTAGGTTCACTGTCATATTATTTTACTTTTACATGTAAGTAACTAAATTGTGCTACATATTGGGTTGCCATTATACATGCGCGACATTTATGGACAACCGTTGCTTAATGAAATATACAGCTATGAAGAGCTTTCAAGCAGTTCGAAATATTTTAAAATGCATTTTAAACATAATATTTGCGATCTACTATAATGACTTCTATATCCATCCGGCATCTTAACTGAACGAACATATTCTTTGAGAGATAGTAAAGTGTTAGTTCTTTCAGCTTGGTAGGACGAGTGGAATGCTCAGAAGAGTCACCACGGTACTAAGGAATATATGTTTGCATCTGCGACTTCAGAGATTGTCTCTTCTTCCTGTAGCCGCTGACCCTATGGGAGGCGGGAAGTCCTCTAGTCTTGGGTCGTACCAAATGGAGACACGAGGGGTGGCAGGGCTCAGGGGAAATACCATACTGCAGCTTCTCTGGCGCCCCTTGTGGCTCGCACCGAGTTGCCTCCTCGACCAATTGGCGTGGACACAAACTGCCCCGCCGCGCCGTGCTCTGCTACACTTGCAAGTCGTAAAAAAATACACCGAGCAACTTTCTCCTGACATTGTGAGCTATACTCACCTTTATATACATTCGCCGAGTTTCTCTAACTTAGGATTGACTTCTTCTCACTACAAGATTTTTAAGATAGTATATTAAAAATCTCTCTTAATTCGTAGTGGGTTCAAATTTCCCTGGTAATAAAAAGTTACAAAAATACTAATCTCTAATAAAATTTAAATGTACATATTTAGCTTGGTTTAACTTTTTAAAATTACAACAAGAAACTCACATAGGTAAGCGATACATTTGAAATGGTGTTATATATCATGTATAATATAAAGAATAATGTTATATGACTGAAAAAGGGTAGTCACAGAAAAATTCTAATTAATGTGATTTTCCTGCTGCACAGTCATTTCAATTAACTTCAAAATTTTTGATACTGCCTAATTTTGAAGTGTTTTAGAAAGGCTCCACTTTACGGTAGTCAAATGTGACCAAACGATGACGGTTTAAACAATACAGTATCGAAATAATGGAAATCTGCTGGAAACGCCTTTAAAATGGCAGTATCACGTCTGCAAATGTTTTCCATCTGTACTAAGAGAACAATAATTTAGAAAAAAAAATGTTTTGATTACTTTCATTTACGTTACAACGCTAGTACTCAGTCAGTTTTTAATATCTCTGAGAAAACTTTATTTAGATGTGTGTGTACACTCTATACTGTAAACTGTGAATAATCACATATTTACAGTGATTTTCTATTGATTAATTTTTTTGAAACTACTCCATCGGAACTGTGTCGAAAACTACAGATTGTATCCACGAAATAAATTCACTAAATGAACAAAAGATTTTCACTAACTGAAAATGTAACAAAAAAAATTTCCCAAATGTTCAAAGTATTGGTTATAGTACAGGAACTGTGAGTGTACTTTTTTGACATGATGTCCTAAGCCCAAGAAATGCATGTACTATACGCTGAACATCTAGCTTCTAGACCACAGTGAACATTTGAATATTAGAATTGCCGTTTAAGCAATTATTTGTTGTTAATTGGTAATGTGTGTTAATGTTTTACAGCAACTTAACTTGCTAGTAGAGAACTGGGCGCATCTTAACATTACTAAACCTCATGTATATAATACAGCTAAACAAATATAATACTTAATACTATGCACTTCAAATATAATCCTACTATACATAAAAGTGTAACTTATCAAAATACATATTTCACATTAAAATTACAAGCAAATTTATGTTAGTATGGGGCTCGCTTGGAAAATGCGGTACCCTATTACACGTAGTCTTCAGATTATGTAAAATTACATAATTAAACTGAAGTTTTTATCTCGCTTATTTAAAATACAACTCTAATATTTAAACTGTGAAATAAAAGATATTTTACCTCAATCTGGTATTCTCTTTATTTTTGTCAGTCAACATTGACGAAACATTAGATACACCATTAAAAAATTTTTGTACCTTACTCAATATGTGGAAGTTAACACATATTTTGGTATAGTATTAAAATAGACAACTCGAGTTACATTTGCTTAGCTAAGCTTATTATACACACTGAAACAAATGTTCCCATTTTCTGCTAATTTCGACTTTTAGTGCACTGTACTGTGTTAAGTTGTCAACTACAGTAGTCTTACTGAAATAAAAAGTACACGTTTCATGTTACAAAGTAAAAAAGGTGCGTTTATGAGTAATCTGTAAACCAGTAAATCATCCTTGCCTGAGTCAGGAATGTTCTACGCGGTAATTTATTTGTTTTATTTTACACAAATATATGTGGCAGCTGTGTTAGTGTAAAAGTTCTTGAAAACGCGCTACAATCATAATATAGTCAAGAAGACGTCACAAAGACTTCTCACTGCGTTGTCACACAGTTGTCACAATGCGACGTCATTTTACAGTGTGACGACACGATGAAGTATAGCGAAGTGACGCAAAAATAAGTACCTTCATCACACTGCTACAAACGTCACTACAATGCAATTTTAGTGTGTGTAACCAGGCAGTTACATTGGAACATTCTACTTTCTGCAGTATGGGCTATTAGTAAGTTATTGCCTAGTTTTGGATTAGTTTTGTGCCACACATATCTAACATTAGGATTGCAGCTACAAATTGCACAAACTCAAGCCACTGCGATGAAAACACGAATATAGTGGTGATCTTGTGTGTTGATATATTTTTTAGAATAGTTTTCATTGACCATCAGCAACACTTTACCGCGATTGTTAACTACCGCAAATACTTTTTCCAAAAACGTGTACTCAAAACTAAATAACGTAACTAACATCTAGAAAGATTGCACGATATATTAAAACAAAGTAATCCTTCCAAATGAAAGTAACATTTTCTGTTGCTCGAATTAAATATTTGCTACTGATGAAAAGATCTTGGAACATAGAAAATTTTAACAAATTAAAATGGATATTGGAATCGGTTGAACGAGTTGAAAAAAAAATATTTCCTTGAAAATACAGAGGGTGGCGTGTATTTCCGATGATATAATGCTACCGTCTTCGTAATCCTGTAAATTTTACAAATAATTGGTGTGTCACATAAATTAACAATGTTTGAGATTTGTTTCAATACGAATTATTATTAGACTGTTTACTGTTACTACCCAGTTTTGGTAACAGAGGCCTGCAATACCTAACTTCCACGTTCGTCTGTCTTCCCTTTGAGAACTTTGTATTCCCTATTCCAGTTCTGAAGGCCTGGTATAGATCATACTGCCATGCACGACTCCTCGCTGAAATGTGGTGACTGTGGTGTCATGGGGAGCAGTTTCCTCATCACGCACCGATATTACGACCCGCTCTGTCTCGCTTCAGTCCCATCTCGCTCACAATGGAGACCAGATTCTGCTCGGCACGCAGACGCAAGCTTGCAGCTTCAGACGCATGTTCCTTCGTGCGGAAATCCTATACTCGAGTATTCCTGCGTCGTCTGTGTATCCACATCATGGAGTCGCGGTCCTTTCACAACAATGCTAGCTTCCTCGTGATACCTCCTCCCAGCACGTGGGGCTTGGAATCGCGTAGTCTTGCTCCCGTCAGCACATTTACGTATTGAAATATGCACTTGATCCAATCTCGTACCTGGCGAGGCAGCACATTGGCAAGTGACTGGACTTGCTTTCGACAGGACGTTGGTTTGACTCCCGGATCGACCCGGTTTTCGACATCAGACCAATGCTTGAAAGATTTAAAACTATCGGCCGTAGCTGACTCTCCCTCAGTTTCCTTTATGTCACAGCTAATATTTTCGTTTGTTATTACAACTTTGTAGAATAAGTGTTAAATTCTGCATAACTGCCAACCTGAATTGGTATGCTAAAGTTAATAATTTAGATATTCGCGGTTTAATTTTCTAAACATAACGAATTATTCTAAATTATATTACTCTATTATCTATAGCATATCATTTCAACTGTTCTTAATTCTTGTTTATTTACACTTGATTTATTGAATGAAACTCTTTTTGTGTTTGCCTACAGTCTTGGGCCCCTTATAACAAATTTTAATCAATAAATCATAATGCATTTTTTATATTTGACACTTGACTTTAATCACGTAAGCATAAGTAAAACTTTAAACTCCCATTTTTTAATCACATAACTTTCTTCAACTTTAATGTAGAAGAGTTTTTTCCCTTGGATCTTATTAGCTTGTGTATGTTAAGAAAGGCACGTTTATAGACGGAACCAGAATTGTATATAAAACTCAGAATATGCATCTGCAAAAATACCTTATTAAAGAATAGAACATTATATCTGCCACACAACAGGGGTTATTAACAGTGCGCAGATTTGCTTGAATTAAGCTCTGTGTTTCAACAATTTGGGCACGATAATGTTGTAATTTAATACATTTCAGTAGTCAATATTTGGTGATATTTATTAAAATAAATGGAGTGAATATTGCAAACGAGCTAACACGTCTTAATTTATTTTTGTGGAAGAATGCAAACTTAATAAAACTTTGTATAAAATTGCTTTTGATCGTTTACCGTGCAGAGTTTTGTTAAAACTGCTTAGACAGTTTGATGAACATGGTAGGCAAGATAAAAATATATTATTTCATGATTACCCTGAGAACACAAAAATGTTTTCATGCGTTTTTTTATGTAACGTCTCTAACAACTCATATTTGAGGAATTCTATGTAAATCGTTAACTACTTTCCATTATATGATTTGATAGTTTTTTTTTTTTAACTGAACATTTTTTGTGCACGACGTAGATACAATTATAATATAAAGTTTGACTGAACTAAGTTTCACGCTTTATTATTTAGCTTAAAACTATTTGTGACATTCCTCTGAAAAAGTGATTCTAAACAACGTAAATTAAATAATTCTACAAAATCCATCCTAATGTTATTACGGAACAATTTTTCTGAAAAATTTTAGTTTTTTTATGTATGATGCCAATTTCTTGTGAACCATTTAATTCTACCTTACGTATAGTAAGATAACAGACGCTTTTTAATAGCAGATTTTATTTTTACTTTTCACTGTTATATACAATTATTAACATAAAGTAGTTAATTATAATTGGTGTGTAAGTTATTTTTAGGTTTTGTTGATATAATTTTGACATGAGTGAGTTTTCTTACATAATTCAGTCAAAGTATCATGCCAAATTAATAGGTATATGCTAATTTTACCTGGATTCGCTGAGTGTTTACTTATTTTTGGCAAATATCTAACCTTTTAATTGTAACACAGCCACGATTTTTAACTGCTTAGCTTACTACAACCTTCCATATCATTAGTTAAGTATCATGTTTAATGGTTTTGAATTAGTTGCTTGTGGTTTATAAATAACTTTATTTTATACTGTGTTACAAAATCTCTTATTTGTATATTTATGTCATTTACTGAAAAAATAATATGCAGTTCATTAAAAGTTTCTTGAGATATTTTACATCACACTTAATGTAGCAATGGTCGTTATTTCGTAACGATTCCTTCAACTAGTGTAGAACACATAAAAATTATTTGGGTTTACGTTTTACCTAGAGTATTCGCACTGAAGTAGAAAACGTTTTTTTTTTTTTTTTTTTTTTTTTTTTTTTTTTTTTTTTTTTTTTTTTTTTTTTTTTTTTTTTTTTTTTTTTTTTTTTTTTTTTTTTTTTTTTTTTTCATGTTCCAAAATGTCATGTCAACTCAATGCAGACAGGCGGACATTATATAATTATTTTACTTTCGCAATAGTACTCATCAGTGTCAACATCTAATATTGTTTATTGTATAAATATTTTTTGTTAAAAAAAGGAAAATTATTTAGTCTGAACTTAATATTCATAACATGTAATTGAAAAATAATATTTCAACAAATGTTAAAATTTTACTAAAGATCACTAAGCAAAATTAACAAACAAAACCAATAGATATATGTAGGATGTCAAGAAAATTAACGCATAGTAAGCACGCCACGCGAATCCTGAGATTAATAAGATAAGAAAGTGTTACTGGCAAATTGTTGTGCGGTGACAGTTTACATCAACAATGTGGCAACATAGCACTGTAGTTTCTCCCTTCTTGCGCTCTACAGACATTTACCTTACCTCTAGTGCTCTGACCTGCGTATTATGGGCCCAGGTTAAAATCCCGAGCAGTCCATACGTGATTCTATGTTTACTTGACATAGCATACATGAAATGGTACCTGAACGTGGAGCGCGAAAGGAGACTTTTTCCTTGCAGTGTTGCCACATTGTGCAAAAAATGTCGTCGTACACCGTTTTGACATTTACATGTTCGTCTCCAATTTAGTCCAAGATACACATAGTGTTCTTATTATGGGTTTGTTCCTGGAGTACTTGTATAATAATGCCTGCATTTTGTCAACAAGGCCAATAACATTCCTTCAATTTTAATCGTCATTTAAAGTTAGTACAAGAGATAAAGCAATTGGTATTTGGAATATTTATAATGTTAAAGTTCTGCGGTCTTTCATATGGGATCTAATATCTGAAAAACAACGAAATTTCCGTATAACTGGACGTGAATATCAGCATTGTTCGCTCGCCTGCTGGGTTCGAATTACAAAGCAGACCCATGGAGAGAGAGAGAGAAGAGTTTAACGAAGGAGGGAATGAATGGGAGAAACCACACGACCTTGCTGAAGGGAAAATTTGGCGCTATTGTGCCCCTTGACGCCGAAACTTTCCAGTATCTGCTATAGGCCGTCCTCTCCTGGTATAATAGACCTGGTGTTTTTGGCCATACAATCACCACACACCACAAACAACACAATGATAAGTAATTAATTACGTCTACAGCAAGTGAATTAGGAAGCACAAAACATTCACTTTGAGTTGGTTGCAATTCAGTAGATGAGTTGTAATTGTCGGGCGTTAGATACTTGATAGCCACAAATATTTGTTGATTCGGGTTCAATTAATAATCATTTTGAACGAAACGAAGAATTCCGACAGGGCATGGTAGTGCCGCAAGTCGCTGGCAAAGTGCAATGACTAGCCTTTGTAGAGTCCTGTCGATCTATGTGTGTCCAATGGTACTTGGCAGAGAATTTTTACAGTAAACATAACGATCGAAACTATCCCAAAGTTGCTGGTAATTTGAAATGTGAGGTAAGAGGGTTTTAAGACTCGTCAACAGCAAGTTCATTAGACAGCGACTTGACACAATTACAGGAATTGAACGAGGAATCAACAATGGCCTCTTTAAAGAAACCCTCTTAGCATTTATCTGTACATATTTTAGAAAAGCACATAAAACCGAAATTAGGATAGCCGGAGTCAGGACTCAAACCCGCGTCTTTCAGAAAACGAGTCGAAAGTGTTTCCGTCGCTCCAACGTGCCCGGTGGAATCGGTTTATGTCTGAAGAAATACTTAGATCTGTTATGTTGTATCTGTCTGACCATTTGATCACAACCTGGCAGAATTTCACACCAGAATGTCCAGCTGGAATAATATCAATTTAATCGCACAGGTTACAGAGTCGCTGCAATGACCGTTTCAACATCTCAAAAATTCTGGTATCTGCAAATTGAAAACGATAACATTCCGATTGTCTCTAGCAGGTTCTATTTTCTGTCTGCTGAAGAGATGGAAACACTTATGATTTTGCAAGTCCCTAAACATAAAAAAAAAAAATTGGGAGCAATCGTGTCAGTCGAACATGCGAGCCAGAATGTTGGTATGCCTAGGCTAATACATTGGTCATATTGTATCGTATTCAGATACGTACGCACATCCAGGGCAAAATTTGCTAGAGCATCATCACATTGTAACCACAAAGTCATTCTCACGTAACGTGAAACTTCTTACAATATCTGCGGTAGCGTCCTCTCAAGGAATGTCGGTAAAGAGTATCACTAATTCGTGTGAGCAGACGGAATGACCCAATTAAATGATGTTATACTATAGAAGTCTATACAAAACTGTTGTTGATGGTTTTTTATACCGTAATTGTGTGGGTTTCGTTCCACCCACATGTGGCTGATCTTGGTAATTAAAATACGACCGTGTGTAAAACACACGTCTCTTCTGTCCGCAGTATCGCATTAAAAATGTATCCTGAATATTGCACTATTGCACGTACAACCGAGCGGATCGTAGCCAAAGAAGACAATCGCCTGGACCTAAAGTTTGTACCGTATGCAATTCATGAAGATGCAGTTATTGCTCGTTTCGCAGTGCTTTGACTGACACGCTTAATCGAACTGATAATGGCTCGGGTTCTAGTGACGAACGTTTCTAGTATGGCAGCATGGACCTCCTGTTGTGAACTTTCTTTGATCTCTGTTTTACGAACTCTACGTCCACGCTCTGAATCATATTTTCCTTCTGACGACTGTCCCTGTATCCTGTAGGCGCTGGTCAATTGAAGCAAAGGTGGAGTGTTTGAGATATTAGTCCTCTAGAATACTTACTTGCCTACGTCTTGCGGGCTTTTCAGCCACATCCCTGTGCTGCACCGTACACCAAAAGCAAGTCTGCTATTTCCGCCCACGTGAACTGATTCATGTTTCAGCAACTGCTCACAGGAAACTGTACATTGATGATATGATGTTAGCAGTGTCAATGTACTGTAGTGATGTGGTTTGCTACGACATGTGTGTGCGACAAGCAAGTGTGTGCTGGAGATTTCAAATTAACATTATAGTCTTCAGGTTAACTACCTTAGCGTACAACACGGATTTTAAACAAACATACTGATTAACTTTACCAATAAATTCTTACAGAACAATAAAATCTAGATCACTTGAAAGTGTAGCGGAAAATGCAATTCTTGGCAGTCTACTTCTCGGAAACAACTTGTTCGATGTGAAGATATTTTGGTCAGCATTCAACATCTAGGTCCTAGCGCTAGTGAGGGATGGCATGGTGTCAGTATGGAGTGGTACCGGAATGAAGGGGAGGAGGAAACGTGAGATCTTCGAGAAAACCCGCCAACCAGCGGCGTTCCCCGGTACGGTTCCTACATCAAAAAGTTCGGAAACCTATCCTACCGGGAATTGAACTTCGATCGCATGGGGAGAGGGCGAGTGCTCCAGCCACTGCGCCACTCACTGCTCAACTTATTCAAATTCCAGGTATCTTTGTTAAAGGATTTGTAAAGGAAACTTATTATATCAAAATATTTCCGAATTTCCCTAACATTTATTTCAAATATATGTGTAGAATAACGTTTGCAAGTTATTCACATAAATATAAACTCTTGAGTACAAATTATTCTCACAATTTTTGTAACGAAAGAGGTAACAAACGTAAGAGGCATAGTATTCATAAAAAATATAACACCATAGTGTAAAAATTTGCTACAAAAATGTGTAAAGCCTGTGATTAAAAATAGTTAATGAAGTTTTAAGTAATTTACACGAATCTGTACACAATATACGGTTTCTTAAATAAATATAACTCTCTTTTTTTAGAAACAAGAGCAATTTTATAAATTACATTATACTCAAAGGGCATATACCATATTGCAAACGTATACAACTAGAGTTTCGCTATTTGCGTAAATATCGCGTAACATGGTATTTGTGCGAATTATAACGTATTGGTGAAGAACATTTTAACCGTATTCTCCTAAGTGTGGTGCATATTTAGAGAAACGTCGTCAGTAATGATGACATGCAACGCCACAGTATTTATAAAGAATCATTGAGTAATTTGTAACTTTGCTATGAATTATAAATGCAACGAGCCCTCTTGCCTTGTAAAATAATATGATACGTGATAACATCTCCGTTAACGTTCTTAGGAAGTTTTGAACGGTCAGATATCCAACCAGTAACGAACCTTATATCACAGCCAGTCAGTAATTGTGCAACAATTTTCTTAAAGTATTTTTTAACACCCAAAATGTATAATGCAAATTAGGAATATACCATGTATACAAATAGTGCAATTGGCGGTGAAACTCTTATCTGCATCCAGAAGAACGAGCGTTCGGTTTCTGGTCCTACTATTCTGATTTTGGTATCAGTTTTTGTCATTAATTTCTGTATGCACGTGTTTTTGAACAGTTTTTCAAGTTATCACATTGCCGCTCCATCCCCCTCTTCTCTAACTCTTTATATGAATCAGTGGTTTCGACTCGTAATGTTTTAACTGGCAGCGGAATGTTAAGCGTTTCATCCCACATATTTTCTTCTGGCGTGTACCTGTTACGATGTTTGCTTGGAAATGTGTTATCTATCACTAATGAGAACCATGCGTCTGTTCGTAGTTCAACGGCTAGAACTAATCAGGCGATTTTACTCAATGATTCCAATTTGATTTTCATTCAGTTCCCAGGAGAAATGCAAATAAGTTTTGTAAGTCAGAGTTGACGCTTTGATGTCCATACTAACATAGTCCATTACATTTATATATTTAACCAGCGACAGGTATACGTATGATCTTTGAAAGAACTGTGCAATATGAGTGTCCAAGGAACTAAATCCAGTCGACAGGAATACCGTACTTGTATAAGTAGAATGTTATTCCTTTTATTTCCATTCATTCAGTTAGAATACACTGGCCCACTGTTAAGTACTTAGTTATGAAAAATATGAGTGCAGTGCTAAAAATTATGTAGAGCAATAACAAAAAAAATTATATTCTAAACCTTGTTAAAAAAAATGCCATCTCGAACCCCGTATTTTTAAATACGTGTTTTAATTGCTCAATGTAAAATCGTGTGCACTGTAAACGTATCACACTCTAAAATTGTAAACCGAGTTTTGTTCACGTCAAAATAACGGGGAAAAAATTGAACATATCACTGGGTTTGTAGGCAGGGACATACACGTACATTGCCGTACTCTTGCGGGATCCGACTGGTGAAAAGCATTGCTAGGACTAGCTACAGTGAACACATTCATATAACACAGTAGGGGAAAAGCCCAGAGAAGTAGCATCGTCTGCCTTGTTGGTTTATGACAAGACAAGCTGTCTCTGATAAGAAGCACCAGCTTAGCTAAACAAGCAAGGCAGGATGTGAAGCTTACCGTAGTTTGCCCAGGTGGAAGTAGAGGCGAACATTAAGGTCAACTTTCAATCACTTTGGCTTGGATATTTCAACATTAAGTTAAGCTGATCACAATACCGTTTACAGCTTACATAAAAAAACTAATTCTTACGATATGTTTTGATATTTTCGATTGTTGGTCACATAATTTTACTGGCTAAAAACATAACTGCGAAGTGAAGACATTTTGTTCAGCGCTCTACATCGAGGTGACATGAGGTGAGTATGGAGCAGCGCCGGAATTAAAGAGTGGGGGAAACGGGAGATCCCCGAGAAAACTCGCCTACCAGCGGTGTGGTTCGTCACGATTCCCACATGCGGAAATATCCCGGAATCGACCCCGCTGGGAATCCAACCCGGATTGCATTGGTAAGAGGCGCGTGGTTTGAAGGTCTGACCACTCGGCCACCTAGAAACATAACATTCAAGTTTTTACCAATGCCTGTTTCCCCGACTTCAGCTCAGTCTCCTACGATGTTGATTGTTATTACTGTAGAAATGTATGTCGAAGAAAAAATACTGTAGATAATAAATTTTGTGTAACTTCAAAAGCAGTTTTATAAATAAATGGAATTTTTGTTAATTGTGTAGGAATTTTTATAACACAATGATATTCTTTCAGATTTTGCTAATCAGTTTGTTGTTCTTCAGATCTCATGAAGGAAATTTCTGAAAGAAATAAGAACTTTCAGTAGAGAATTGTCGCGTACGCTCAGTGAAGTAACTAGAGAAAGAATTGTTAAGCATTTTGAGATGTCAAACCATTTAGGTTACTACGTATTTTTAACGTGCTAGAGATAGTAAAGTTTTCATTGATACGATCAACTAAATATTTTTCAAAAACGTTCTTTATAGGAGAGCTATAGTGTTTACAGATATATTTAACTTCGAAAATATTTCATTCACTGCTACGCGCCAAGAAATGGAAAAAATTTTTGCGTCAATTACATTTTTCATTCACGACTACATGCCTAGTTATCGAAATACTTTTATGCATATCATTGTAAACATGAAAATGAAAAAGTAAATGCATCATAAGATCTGATAGATGTTCAGTAAAGTCACCAAATTTTAACATCGTACTTACATTAAACTTGTAATTATGTTCTTTAACCGACGTTGGAAGGTAGTAATGGGTAACTATTTAATGTCATAATTTTAATTTTTTAAGGAAATATTGCCTGAAATAATATATTGACTATCATATAATACGAAATAAACATTAAATAGAAATAAATTGTTTATTTATAGAATTTAACAATAAACACACAAAAAATATGTAAACTGTGATAGGACACAAAAAAAATATATACATGTTTTATAGTTTTTCAATATTACTTATGTTATAATAATATAATAAAGGACATGCAATATAATATCTACGAATCCTTAAAATTGTGTTATTTATTATATGCCAAATATTTCTTTACCAGCTATCATTGAAAACTTCAATACGTTTCAAGAAAACTACGCGAGTTCGTCAGGCTTATTTAGCCACGCCCTTTTAAATCGGTCCATTACGATGCATCTGTGCTTGATCAAGCAATTTATAACTAGTATATCAAACCGATGAAAAAAAATGTGTGTTACAAGCATTTGATACATTTTGTGATAGAGTTTTACGAGCAGCAGGAGTGTTTCAATTCACGACGCACACAAACACCGTAGCCAGGATTTATGTTTGAAGTATGGGATAACCTAAACCTATCGCGAAAATTTTTCAGACCAACATGCCCTTGAAAACGCTGTAGTCAATTGCAACTCATACGATGTCTGACACAACGCAGCTACCTGCAGACCAATAATAGGCATCGAAAATTATAATTGTGCAATTCCTTATGGCTCAGTCAAAAAAAAAAGCAAGAACTTTACAAGCGAAAGCCAGTGATCTTCTGGTAACCTGAACTTGCGTTGGAACCCAGCAAATGATCAAGTTTTCCAGCGATAAATTACCATATATACTGATAATGTTATAAAGAGGTACCTTTCCCCCAATAAAGTAAGGTGAGATACCATCAGCCTGGAAAATTTTAGTTTCAAGTTGCAAACTAGTGTTATTTAATAGTGTTTTGTATTTTGATTTTAATATACAGCTAGCCAAAAAATTTATAAGTAACGGGACATGTTTTCATGCAATGCATTTCTTACTTATCTTGTGTTGTTTTCCTTTAAAAATAAATGTCTACTGAGAAAATGTAACGAAAAAGGGGGAGGGGTAGTTTCTGAGCTCCATGATCCTCCTCTCGCCTCCCCTAGTATATATGCAACACGCAGCACAACAAACAAACAACTCACGACTCATCGTCTGGAACTTCACAGCTGGAGAATGTCCAGAGACGACAACTCACATAAATAAACACGAAGCCGAGCAGGGCGCGGGTGTTCAAGAGCCTCGGCCTAGCTCCAGCCGTGCCCATGCAGGCAGGAACAATTTGCTAGCATTCCTGCGCAGGAAGCGAGGAACGTGCCGGCCGGCGAGATAGTTCTCAGAAGCGTGCCACTCCGCGGCGCTATTTTAGTCTGAAGTTTGCTTGGGCAGCTGGGACGTCAGTTGTGTCGGTCGAGGCGTCAAGTCTGGACCAGTGTCCGTCGAGGAACCTTCCTCACATCACAACTGTGAGTACGCATACTCGCATATACTTAGTGCACTCGAGAACACTCTTAAGGCCTCGCTCTTTAGTTTAGCAGTGGTATCGAAAATATTTTTTAACGCAAATTAATACATATATCAAAAATTCATTCTGGCAGATTTAACACATACATATTATGGCTTGTATCTGAATTTTTCTGTTAAAGTACACAAAACAGATTTTTAGATTTTCGCCCCTGAAATAGCACATATTTTTAGTCTAAATTAGCCAAAATGGAGTAAAATAATTTTTGCAAGTAAACGGTACATTATTTTAAAAAAACGTGTCAAAATTGTGTATCGTATGACTGTACACAGTCTCAAATTTTTTTCAAAACATTTGGTTAAAAAATATTCAAGTTATTTGCAATTGCTTCAAATTAAATGAAACATCATGGCCTTAACGGCAATCTGCACAAAAAAAATCGCAAATGTCATTTTTACCAAACATTCTCCAATTATAATTTATTGGTTTGTTGTTCTAATTCTAAACTCCCACTGCAACGAACACTTTAAAATCTCATTCTCCAACTCTTACACATTACATTAATAGTAATTTTCAACAAATAAAATATTTTAGGTTCAGTAGTTTTCGCACAAACTACCGGTTTGAAAATTTATCGCAACTTTCCCAAAGTAAAAACTATTCAAGCCATTTGTATGAAACAATTTAGAGTGAATGTAATTGTTTTAAGCTACAAAATGACACCTTCTTTAAATACAGGTACTCAAAGATACGAAAAATTTAGGTACATTCAAGAATTTTTTTACAAATAATTCTTACAAGAAATTGCAATGTTGTAATTATGTAACTTATACATTTAATATTTCATTCGCATTGTATAAATAGTATTTATTTTTGGTGAGTAGCAAAAAATAAGTCAAATCATTACTTTCACATGCTATTGTACGGGAA
The DNA here is from genome assembly GCA_003012365.1 of Medauroidea extradentata. Lineage (NCBI taxonomy): Eukaryota > Metazoa > Arthropoda > Insecta > Phasmatodea > Phasmatidae > Medauroidea > Medauroidea extradentata. Next base: position 132,910 of record PNEQ01002998.1, on the reverse strand, counting down.
ATATGGAACCGAAATATATTTCATTTGTGTGAAACTACTGTTAATATACTGTGTAAAATCTGAACAGTGTTCGATAAAATTATAAAATTTACGAATTTTCGACGCAGAACAGTTTTCAGAACACTTACGAAGCTTTGATTTACACAGGTTCTCCTTTATTTGTTTAAATCCGAATTATTGGCTCACTGATGCACTGCGATTGTTTTAAACCAAATTCATTCCAAACTGATGTTTTTGGGTAAATATGCGCCATTTTTGGCAGTAAATATACCGACTTTCGGAACTATCTGTATATTTATTGGCTACAGCCACTTTTTTTGTTTCCTTTGTGGGTTTATCGTCTTCTTGAACTCATTTCTCGTCCAAAGTATTTTTATGTAACCGCTAGTTTTCTACGACTTACGAATATTTCTTGCAATGGCGTATGTTTAGCAAAACACGCCAGTTTATAATACAACCACGTAAAAAAATAATTCAGAGTTCACTAAAACACCCTAGCTTTGATCGTTTACCGTTATGAGGCACACGAGTACTGAGGTATATTACGTAAACTCAAGTACTTCACGCTAAAATAGACGGAATTAAACGTAAGGGAATCAAAACACAACGTAATTTATTTTGAGATAATCGTACAAAGCAAAAGAACATTTCCAAAAACATTAATAAATATAAACGTAAAAAAATAATACTCTAATAATTAATTAAAATACTGAATTTACAAACCCCTTAATATTTCAGTTACGTTAAAGAGACTAATATACGGAATTTTACAACGTTAGAACGTGGAGTAGTTATTTTACTTAAAAAGGTAGAGATAAATGTATTGTCGTAACATTTATTTTTTAATGTTGATTACCCTACGTTCGTCCCAATGCCGCAAACACTTCGCGTTACGAATCGGTGTAGAAATGTGTAGCCAAAGATATATAAATAAAAAAATATGTAGGTTTGAAACAATTAAATTTGGGTAAACTTATTTAAGTTCGCTGCTAGAGAATCTACTGTAGGTACAGATTCAAACTAAGGAAGATTTCTGGATAATTTTTTGCCTGTAATTTTCCGTAGTTTCACAGAAATTTATCCAACAGTGTGCTGGCGGCAAATATCGCACAACGATAATACAGGAAAGTCATAAAAAACACGAGGCAAATTACTTTGTACCCGCACTTGTCGATGTGAATGTTGTTTATTCTGTAATAAGGCATTTGTTCTTTGTGCAGTTTATGTTTTGAAATTAAGTTATATATAAATTGAAATGTAATAATGATTTAATAACATAGATATTATACATTAGCGAATTAATTTAATAAGTTAACCTGAAATACATTAATATTACAAGTATTTTAAAATTATTTCTTGCGGATATAAATTAATGGCCCTAGTCAAAACATATATTATTACAGTGGAACCTCGTTAATACAAACCCTGCTAATACAAAGTTCTTATTAATAAAAAGTGTTTTTCTTTCCCCTTGGAATGAGATGAGAAACTGAATATTCCATTTGATGCTCCATAAAAATCTTCTTTACTCATAAAACAATGTAAAATGAAGTTTACTTGTTAACGGCAGCCATTAGGGTGGTAATGATGTTTGTATTTTGGGTATAAACAGCTTAAAAATTTTTTCACAGAATTTCTTGTATTTTTGTGAACACCTGTTAATACAACCCTCATTATTACAAACTGCACAATTTTTAGTCCCCTCGGGTTTGTATTAAATAGGTTTGACTGTTAATTCTTTATTTTTATTTCTGAACCATCCCATTTTAATTAGGACTGTAATAGTAATTGATTATAATAGTTTTATTTTGTAATGTGTAGCAACACCTTGTCGTCATATAAGTTTAAGAGTAATCGAGTCACTGTAATTAAAGTTGCTCGGTACTAAATGTATGATTTTGTATTTTGCCAGTGTATCCAACACAAGTAAGCTTACAGAAATCTCAACAACCACTAGAGGTGTCATGTGAGCCCGTGTAAACCTACACAGTGTTTTATATGATGATGTTATTGCCGGGTAGCCTCCAGAGCTGCATAAGCTGCGTCACCCGTGCATCACCACTTATTTCCCATGTTGTTGTGGAATACAAGGTGAAACTCACCATGGTCTTCGGGAAAGGAAGTTTGTAACACACCGCAATGAAGGGGCAGGAGAAAAATGAGATGCTAGGAAAAACCCGCTGACATATGACATCGTTCCACATGATTCCCAAATGCAAAAATCCATGTCAACCCTGCCAGGAATAGAATCCGGATCGACTTGGAGAAAGGCGAGTGCCCCAGCCGCTGTTCGTGATGTTTCGTACAACATTAGGGACATTCCGATCAGCTTGGGGACTATACTATCACTACAACAGCACACAGACACGACACATCGGGATGATTCAGAGCTATTTTTGTGTATGCATGAATTTATAAAACAAATTGGCACATATTTCTGTAAAGGTTTGGCCTTCAGCCACAAAACACGCTTGAATCATATGTATAATAATACAAATTTTTAAGAATGCGGACAGACAATAAAAACACGCATCTATTTCCTGAAAGTTACATACACAATTAATGCATAAGACAATATTACAACAGAATTAACATTATAATTTTTAGTTCTTTTATGGGTCGGCCACCAATATTTCTCAGCATTTCAACAAACTCAAGTAATTACTTTTCTTTCTTAGTGAAGTAAAAAAAATGTTCACGACTGTTATTTTAAATCATGCAACGTTTATTGTGCAGCGACAATTTTGTCTAATCTTATTTGGCTAGAACTGTTTTCTTACACAGATCTAATTATTACCTTTAAGTCATCACAAGAAACATTCGGTAGAAAAGATTAATTCTGATTAAATCGCATTCGATATGTATTGGAAGAAAGAACAAGTGCTAAACAAACATAAAGCAAATACAATGTTATTTCACAATTGAAGATTTACGTGAAACAGAGAACCACTTATCTTTCTAACCCTTCAGCGCTTCAACTGTTCAAAAAATTCGATTAAATTGACACCAAGTTCTTTTCTTCACTGACACAGATTACGATGTTATGATTTCATCTAAGAGTGTGCAGAGCGCAGATCAAATCTTAAATCTAAGATATCCTTACTCGAAAGACTTGTAAACCTGTACTTTTTTCTACATGTTGTCTTTGAATGAATCTGCAAGATTTAATACATCAGAAAATGTGTTATGAACAATACCATTTTTATCCCAAGAATTAAAACCCAAATCTGAAATATTATTTCGCCAAGTGCGGCCGTCAACTTGTTCTTTTAACTGTTCTGAGTAGTGTGCTGTTATAACAGCGATATATTCCTTAAATTAGTTAACTTCACCGTAACGCATAAAATTTGCGTTCTCTGGTATCGTTACATTCGTAGGAGTCTTTGAAATGAACGTTACATGAACCAACAGTTGTTCCTTATTATGTACGTATATTTTGTCAACTCAAAGTTACTGATAGCTCGTAAGCTACACTGATTTGCCACTCAATATAATTTGAGTGAAATAAACAATATTTCATCACTACATTACTACAGAAAAGACACAATATGTATTATTCAATATGTTAGCGTTGTTGAATGCTATAGATCACTAATCGATACGTCTTACTAAGCTACAATATTAAATTCAAATTATCTATATATATGTGTGTGTGTTTATGTATTTGTGTGTTTAAAACATTTTAACAAAGGTTTGTTTAGTTCGAATTTTGTTGTTTTTTTTTTTTTTTTTTTTTGTGAATAATTGCTACAATACTAAAGGACCTGATAAGACCAGATATTACGCCGTCGTATTTATAATAATTCTAGATATTGCAGTATACCTCATAAACAGAACACATAAATGGCACTTGAAATGTTTACCTAAGAAACATTTGGAATATCTGCTTAGCATTATTGCACAAGAAAAAATTCATATTTTGGGTATTGTCTATATTTGATGCATAACATTTCAATGCTTTACAGCGTAATGTGAACTTACGTATTTTACTATACAGATATGCTCTGTTTCTATGATTACAAATCAGACAGACCACAAATAAGTAATTTTTTTTTCGTGTAATTTTATGTTTGAATACTGTGCAGTACGTGAACAAAGAGATGACCGTATTGTTCGTGTTAAATACCATTTATTTGTTAAATGTGCATATATCTCAATAACATCAGCTGTGTAATAAGCATCTAAACCATACACTTGTCACAAAGCTAAAGGCGTAGATGTTTTTCTTGTGTAAGTTATGTAGTTTTTTTGGTGTTCCGGTATCTCAGTTAAGACTTTCAAGTGTTCCTTATGCAATTTGCCAGTTATGATATTTAATAACTCTTATGCAGATAATTTCATTTATGTTTCCAAAAGTTAACGAAAAATGATAGTATCTTAAAATAATATTATATAACTGAAGGATATAATTTTGTGAATTTCGTTTGCACTGAAGCAAATAAAGTATTTATAGTTTAACGTAAAACTTACATGTAGTCATCACAGAGGAAACATTGTAAAGATAACCACTACCTTATTCCCACGAGAAAAATAAATTAACAACGCTGTTTTTAAATGACAGACTGTACTTTATACGTAAAAACATGGTGTCTTGTATATGAACACATTTCTGTTAGTGGTTTTGTATGCAAGTCACAGTACAAATAAAACATGTGTTTCACCAGTTTTCATTTTAAAGTTATTTATGCATATTAACTTAATGGGTCGGTTGTAAATAGCACTGATCTTTATGAAACAAGTTGTCAGATTTCAATTTTCGCATGCAAAATTTTATCACAATTATGTCTGCAAAATTTTCTCACAATGATCACTGTAAAAAAACTTCCTAAACAGTGTGTGAACTTTTTTACTCATACCTAATACGGGATACTTAAGGTATAGCACTGTTAATACAAAAGTCTGATAACTAAAAATGTATAGGATCGCTATCATATATTCATTGGAAACTATTTTATCATATGTATTATACTAACACTCGTATACTCCGGTAATTGAAATTTATATATATTTTTACAGTGTATGAACGTGTTACCCAATTTTGCAGACTATCACTTTGAGATTCCCCAACGTCGTTTACAACGTAGGCTGCGTATTCTTGTGTAGCAGACTCTAGTTTCTCTTATAGCTTGGCTGTATTGGCTGGTTGTTTCCCTGGCGCTCTAGTAGAGCAGGGCTCGGCCAAGCAGCCCAATTAGCGAGTATCTGCACCGAGTAGCGGGTGTGCGCGGGGGTCGAACCTCAGTCCACTGGGCTTAATCTCCGGCAATCCCCGCCAGCCGGCCGTTACGGCGTTGTTGTCGCCCGCTAAGGGGATAACCCGCGCCAATTAGAACCCTCCTGTAATAGCCGGTGACGTACGCTGCGGAACAGACGCTCCTATTGGCAGCTGAGCTGTGCTTAGCGCACACACCTTGCCACCAGCTTCTCAGCTCTATTGTGTGTTCTTATCATAATAGACTCCCACAACTCACACACCTTTAACTCCGCTCTATTGAAACTAGAACCTGCATTACGAGTACATATTTCATTGGTGCCTGTGTATTTTAGGAGCAATCTCCTAACCAAATCTAACCAATTACGTATGAAAAATATTCAACAGATGTTCCGCTATTGAAGCGCAATTTTGCTTATTGCGAAGCGATAAATTTTGTCATAGATGACGTGAATGAGAGAGAGAGAGGGGGAAGAGCTTTGCAGAATACACTGTATCGTTGGTCAGCAAAGCCACAGTAAAATGTATAAGGGTTTCTAAGTAAACGTTCATTGTGAATTCATGTCTAACTTAATAATAGAAAATTTCATGTAATAATTTTGCTTGATAGATTAGTCAAGCCCAACTTATTTCGCGGTTCATTCTACTAAGAATGTTAAAAAGTTTTTACACAAATAAAATTTTAGTTTTAATACAAAGTTTGGTAAGAGCCTAACTCAAGTGCACTGCACTAGAGGAAAACTTATGTTCTTCATAAATAAACTCAGTAAACTAATAGTATATAAATGTTAACTATGTATAGTCGGTTTTAAAACGTGTTTAATTTATATTGATGACTAATGCTTGATTACTTCACAAATACTTATTTAATTGCTAGCGTGTAAAAACTTGTTTGCATACATTGAAGCTGGATAACCATATATCGCAGTGACATTAAAACGCTGTCTTTAAAGAATATGTTTATAAAATAATATCCCATAGCTAGTGGTTTACTCTACTATAAATATTAAACATGTGTTCGCTATTGTCCTATTAACTGAGGCCTGAGGTGTTCGCAGATTTACTGACATGTAGGCTAGCCTCCAAGATTCTCTGTTAACTCAGTAGACAGCAGCTGTTCATTAGCTGCTCGCTAACACAGTGATAAGGGCCACGTTTAGTTATATTTGTATTACTTCCTCAGCGACTTCCAGGATGTGTCAAGCAAGTTAAAGGCCAACGCAAACTTGACACGATCTTACATGTCCTGGAATTCTAGCTTGCGTCTGAAAGAAAACATGAAATTTCCAGTTCACTACATATTAATAAGAGTATATTCGCATAACGTTTACAGTTGTCACCACTGATGAGTCACTGAATCTGTAACTGTTTCCGAAGGTTGACCACAAGTGGAGGTGATGATTTATCGCAGGACAACTTCACTGTTGGCTGGGTTTCAACGTACGTCCAGCTCACAAAAAAAATTTCTGGCTTGCGCTTGTACATGGAACTGTTACCATATTTGACTGAGGCAATATGGATTCCGCTAGTTTAATATTTTATATCTAGGGCCCGGTAGTTTTCGCGAAAAGGTTTTTTGCCCCACTTTGTTTCAGTGCCTTACGTGCACACCTGCAGCTTAACTTCATGGTTATTGACAGAGTGTTTTTGTGCAGAGTCGTTACTAATTAGACTGTGCCAATGAGTATACGAATAACTGCGTCACATCACGTCTGTGATTTGCGGGTTTAACCTCCAGACGTTGTACGTTAAGGCATCCAATCACTGACCACAAAGCAGAGATGCAGGTACGCACGTAAGACACTAAAACAAAGTGCTGCTAAAATATTTTCGCGAAAACCACCGGGTCCTCTCGATATATTGTTATTTGTTCGCGGACAGCTACGTTGTGTTAGACGTACATCACCCAATCATGTATGTTGCAAGAAACTACAGTGTTTTCAAGGATATGTTGGCAACCATAATCTGTAAACAAAAGGCATATTTCAGTATAAATTAAATTTGTAATGGGAAAGATACCCTATGGCCAAAGTAACTCACCCTGAACTGCATATTTATGACTGGTGTGCTCGTACGCATCTGTTTGGTCGGGGGATGAAGAGATATAAGACTATACATTGGAGATGAGATCAGGAGATTTTACGACCTTTTACCAACGAGGTCTTTAGAGTGCGTGGTAGATAAACAAACGCTGAACACAACAGTTGATTTCTACGCTTTTTTCGAAGACAATATGAATAAAATACTCAATGACCATCCTAGATAATGGTATTTGCCAACTTAATGATTAAATATTTATCCATAATTATTCATTCGTTACGCGTGATCTCTTGCGCCGCAGTTAAATATACGAGGTTCGGGCGTCAGAGATTGTGCCTCAGAAGTTCGTAACACTTGAAACAATTTTTGTTTAAAACGTTGGCTAAAACTGTTGTCTAGGATTGCTATTGTTTAATTTTCGCAAATTGGCTTCAAGAAACCGACAGTTATAGATTATTGCTTTTAGCGTTGAATTATGTACCACGCCCTATTAAGAAACGAAGTGAGGTTAAGGGACAATACAAAATCAACGCCCGAGCCAGGATTTGAAACAAGGACCTCTCGCACCATAGACCGAGGCCGGCCCCTACAATGGAGTGAGTGAGTGAGTGAGAAATTTTGGTCAGCGCTAAACATCGTGCTTATTAGCGCTGGTGAGGGGTGATATGAGGCGAGTATGGAGCAGCACCGGAATGAAAGCCGGGGTAAACGGGAGATCCTCGAGAAAACCCGCCGACCAGCGGCATTGTCCGGCACGATTCCCACTTGCGAAAATCCGGGGACCGACTCCGCCAGGAATGGAACGCGGATTGTAATTGTTTTCCACCAAAACATTCAATGTCTTTCAAATAAATTAGAGGAATTATCTCTCTGTGTAAACAACTATGAAATAGCCAATAACAAGGTGAATGCTATCTGTCTTACAGAACATCACCTAAAACCTGAGCAATTTCAGTATGTAACACTTCCTGGCTACAACTTAATAATAATAATAATAATAATAATAATAATAATAATAACAAATCGTCTTTATTAGGCGCAGTTAAGGCAATTTTGCCTTCTCTTACACTGAACCTTACTGCAGGAATAATTTAGGAAAAGGAGTAGCTTGTATATTTTTACATCAGACTGTGTCTTACGTCGATTTAGAACTGTCTCAGTACTATAAAGACCAAGACACTGAATGTTGGGGTGGAAAAATTGACTCCTATGAAAATAATGTAATATTACTGACCATATACAGGGCACCACAAGGAAATTTCCAAGTATTTCTTACAAAACTGGAAGACATTTTGTCTAGCCTATTCTCAGTAAATGTTGACTTCATTTTATGTGGTGATTTTAATATGGACTATCTTATGGAAAGCTTACAAAAAATCGGCTAAAATCCCTTCTTATGTCATATGATATGTTACATGTGGTGGATTTTCCAACGCGAATATCACCAACGACGGCAACAGCCATTGACAACATATTTATAAACAACTCTAAAGGTCATTCATTCACCATAGTACCTTTTGTAAATGGTCTTTCTGATCATGACGCACGGGTTCTGAGATTTAATTATAATATATATAATGTAAGTAAGTCATCACAAAAGGTCAGGTTTAGACAGATAAATAAGTACACTCTCAAACAGCTTAAATTTTCTTTAGAGGCAGAAACTTGGGAGGTGTTAATGCTTGAAACTGATCCAAACAATCAATACAACAAATTTCTCCAGACTGTATTACTTCATTTTGAAGCTTGCTGCCCTACTAAATTTTGTACGTCTCCCGAGAAATCTACTAAACAAAACGTGTGATTAACTAAGGGTATATCCAAATCTTGTCAAATGAAAAGAATCTTATATTTAAAGGTTAGAAGCACTGGTCTCCCTGAAGACAAAATTCATTACAAAAATTTTTGTAGAGTTTTAAGGACTGTAATAATAACCGCTAAAAGTAAATACTTAGGGAATCTTATTAAAAATTCTTCAAATATAGTCAAGACGCTGTGGAATATAGTAAGATCCGAAACATCATCATGTATAAACACAAATGAAACTCTTGAATTTGAAATTAATTATCACAATACTACAGATAAATCTGTTACAGCAGTAGAAGTCAATAAATATTTTCTAAATGTTGCAAATGATCTAGTAAGCAAAATAAACAAATCATTCAATCCAATGACTTTTATGAGAAATGCATTTCCAAATAAATTTCCTGACATAAAGATAGATGAAGTAACTTCTCATGAAATAAGATCAATTATCAAAAGTATGAAAATTAAACTATCTTATGGATATGATGAAATAAACAGCAGAATTGTAAAGTACTGTGCCAATGAGCATAGTTGGCCATTAACTGTAATATGCAACAATTCTCTAACCTGTGAGATTTTCCCATACAGACTCAAATATGCCACAGTCATCCCATTGTATAAAAAAGTTGCTAAATCCAAAATGGAAAATTATAAACCTATATCACTGCTAAGCACATTCTCAAAAATTCTAGAAAGGGTAATATACAACTGTCTCTTAAAAAATATCTTACAGCATAAAATCTTAACTGCATCACAATTTGGAGTCCAGAAAAACAAGTCTACAGATAAGCAACATTTAAATTAACAACAGAAATCTTGGAAGCATTAAACAATCACGAACATGTTATCAGCATTTTTTATGACCTAGCTAAGGCATTTGACTGTGTGAATCATGAAATCTTAATTGAAAAACTAGAATACTATGGAATAAGAAATAATTTCAAAAACTTACTCAAATCGTATCTAACATTCAGAACGCAAAGTGTAATTATAAAGGACAAAACAACAGGAACATACGTAACTTCTGAAACTGGTGTTATACACCATGGAGTTCCTCAAGGCTCTATACTGGGCCCACATTATATTTTTAGTTTACATAAACGATCTCCCAAATGCTATTAAGAAACAAGCTGTCTCGGTTCTTTTTGCTGACGATACCAGCATCTTAATTAAAAATAAATCGAAATGTGAACTTGCAAGAATTGCTTCACAGGTACTCAGTACTTTTGATGATTGGTTTAATGCAAACAAGCTGACAGTAAATCTAGACAAAACCAACTTCATTGAATTTGTAACAAAAAACAAAATGCATAATGCTTTAAACCTGTTATGCAAAGAAAATGAGATCCAGCAAACTGATAACATAAAATTCCTGGGTGTACACATCAGTGAAAAACTTGACTGGAAGACCCATATAGAAAAAATTACAGGCAAACTTAGCAGTGCTTGTTATGCCCTCCGATGCATGGGCAACAAACTAGAAACCTCAGCCTTAAAAATTATGTATTTTGCACACTTTCACTCAGTTATGACATATGGAATCATCTTATGGGGAAATTCTACCAAAGCTAATAAAATATTTATCCTGCAGAAAAATGCGTTGAGAATAATATGCCAAAAAAATAAAGAATCCTGTAAACCAATATTTAAACAATTAAAAGTACTAACATTACCCTGTCAATACATTTATTCAGGTCTAGTTTTTCTCTCAAAAAACTTTGACTTTTTTCATACAAATTCAGCAATTCATTCTAATTCCACAAGGACTCAGCACAATATCCATTACCCAATTAATAACCTATCCATGTACCAGAAAGGTCCATATTACACCGCTATAATATTATTCAACAAACTTCCCCCTAAGCTAAAAAAATATAACACTAACACTTTTCATAAGCAGTTAAAAAGTTATCTAATTGCAAATTCTTTTTACTCTTTGGACGAATTTCTAAACTGTGCAGACTAGGTTTTTTTTGTTTGTTGTTTTTTGTTGTTGTTGTTATTGTTGTTGTCATTGTCGTCGTCTTGTCTGAGTCATGTTCTATATTGTGTGTCACTAAATCTAAAACTTCGGTGTGTACAATTTCTCTTGCATTTTTGTGATGTAGGACCTATATAAATTTACTAAGTTTTGTGTGTGTGGATGTGTGTTAAATGTACAAAATATTCCTTGTACCAGATTATTGTACTTAAAACCTTGTTTGGTTAGATAACCCATCATTCAAAGTTATTAATGTTTCTTGGTCATGTAAATAAGTGTGTTTTCTATCATGTACTGTACATGTTACTGTATTTATATATTAGTTTGTTTTTACTTGTTCCACATCCTTGAGACTTTTGTACTCCCATAGGATCAATGGAATGCAATAAATAAATAAATCGCCTTGGTGGCTCTACAATTGAGGGGCACCGGAATAAGACAGCACTTGAAACGGGAGATCCTCGATAAAACAGTCGGCAAGCGACATCATCCGGCACGATTCTCACATGCTAAAATCAAGAGCCTAAACACGCTAGAGATCGAGCCCTGATCGCCTTCATGGGAGTCGCGCGTTCTGACCACAATGTCGCAGTGGACCCATATTTCAGTATAACGTGGGCACGTGCCAATTGTTATGTATCAGTCCGGTTATACAGCTGGTTAACTGTACGAACTACAAGTATTTTAATAGAACAAGTTACGAACGGAGAAAGATCCTTCGGAGTGTGGGAGTTGTAACCGCTTCACCAGTCCACAGTCACTAGCAGGTTACAAACTAGTGACCAACCTGACTACGTCAAGGTGTGATACCTCCACAAAACTTCTTCTAACGAGCCCATGACTAAACATCACAGACCATTGTTCCTTTCCCAGGCAAGGTCTCGTCATGTCATCCCACACACTCCGGGACAATCTGCCATCAGCACACGTATTATAAATCACGTAGAAACGAACATCAGATCCCAACACATCCTCGCTCACATACCCTTAGGAAGAAACTAAACTCCTAGGCAGACCAAATATCAGCACATTTAAAAGTCTTGGGCTTAAATATTGATTTGAGGAGTACTGTGTGTGTCTATTTTTATTCGAAATAAATTCGTCTCTCCAGAGCTCCAGAATCCTTTCACAAAAGCCGCTCTCTTTCGAATGGGCTTAAATATTAATTTGAGGTGTACTGTGGGATACCACGTGTCTTTACTTTTTTATTCCAATTTAATTCGTCCCTCCAGGGTTCCAGAATCCCTTCGCAAAGGCCATCGTTCTTCGAGGTCTGCCGAAAACTGCAGCCTCCAGTTAAGTAAAAGCCATTTACCCAAAGGACATCTGATTTCCGAGGAACCTGTTTTGGCCAGCGAAAACCTGGTAGGAACCCTTTCATTTGTTATCTCTGATGCACACGCAGGCAATTTCATCAACATCTCATATCTACAGTTTTAATTTTAAAATTAAGTGAATATGTATTTTAAGAGTTTTACAATTTTTATGGAACAATTTTACCAATTCAAACTGCATTGTTTGTTTTGACCTTTATTACGCATGTTTGGATATACGGGTAGCTATGATTTTAAGTTCACTATTTGGAAACTAAACACTAGCATTGAATGAACACTCCAAGATATATTCCGGGAACCACTGGGTCTATCTAAAATAAGTTTTAATTTTGAAGGAACGTGGTAAGATAATTGTTAAATGTATGACATTAAGGAAAATAGCCCTTTATGATTAATTGAAATTTCTACGAGTTGTTTCAAAAACTAAATGACAGGTTCTACCCAAAAAGTATCATTAGATTAGAAGGTAACACAACATGAGTAAATAAATATGTTTTATCTTGTCTCGAACTCCACCTAATACATTCCTGACTCAGTTTCCCACATTAAATAATATTCACTTGGTCATCTCAACAGACATGACATCAGTTTTTTAATGCACGCCTATATTCTCAAAATAAGGCGAAAACACTTATTTTAAGTAAATTGAAAACAAGCGCTGTAACAACTGACAAATTACAACCTATTATTGAATGCGGAAACTACTTTTATAAAAGACGAAATAACTATCACATAATAACATATTCTCTTCGTAATTTTATATGATAGCATTCTAAAATAGTTTTATAATTTGCACACTACTCTGACCCATGCCACATTTTTATTACGCCAAGAAAATCTTGTAGACCGGAATATTAACGTATTAAATTAATACAGCTAAGGTACCTTTAAAAATGACAATACGAATATTTTGTTTACTGTCAAGATACCAGCACACGATAATTTCAACCAAATTAGACACTAATTGGAACGATATGCAAAATGTTGTAGTATATTGTCTCTTCTTACTGACATTTTGTAGAAGTATGATTCTAATAAACTCTGTAACAAATACTTAAAAACGACAACAACAATTCTCGTCAAATCTGCAACTGTAAATAAAGCACTAAAAATATCTATATATTTATTTTCTATCTGATTAAATGCCGAAAAAACTTGATGGCAGCCATATATTTACTGTGTATTATTTGCGCCAACCTAATTAATATAAACTCTTTTGTTCTCCTGGTAAAATTTGGTTTAGCAAAAGTGAAAACGTTTTCTGTAACTGAAATAAAATAACCGTGCCCAATAGAAATACATGGAAATTTAAATAATGTATTTATGGTTTATGGAAACAATGGATTGTTTTATAATATGGCCAAAATAAATAACATAAGCTATTATTCACGATGACGTTAATTGGTTTACAAATCAAGTATGGCATTTGGAGCAGCAAAATGTTCACTGTAAACATGAGTTAATGATGTGTCTGGCATTTTCTTTAACTCTTTTAATACGCATTTCGAGTACATTCCGCGGGAATTTATTCTGTAATCGTACTGTTAGTTCTTCAGCTACATCACTTCAACCCACTTTAAGAATTAAATTTTTTTTTGTGATATGACATTGCTTCTTGTGTGTGTTTGTTTTACCTTGTGCGTGTATATGGGCGCATGAGGCTGTATGTATCCGTTCGTGTATCCATGTACACCTCATCTATCTCCCCAAAAATTAAGAGAAACATCAAAATTATTTAACGCGTACATCGAATGTGTGTGTGTGTGTATATATATATATATATATATATATATATATATATATATATATATATATATATATATATATGTATGTATGTATATATGGCTATATATACACACACAAATAGAAAATAGTATCTCGTCTTTATTGTATTTTTGTTCAATTTTATTTTTATTTATTTTTATTATTTCGGGAATGTTTAGCCTATTGTGTGCCGTAATTCTAGAGCAAAGTGACCGATTTAAACATCAAACTGTTATTTTAGTGTTTACAATGTAAGGAGAGGATTCGAAAAAATATGTATTTTCATTTATTCTACTTTTTGTACGACAGAGTGACAAGAATAAATAAAAAGTTATTTTTATTGTTACTATACCGAATGTTAATTAATGAAGTATTTGATAGTTGATCATACAAGTTGTAATTTAGGTAGGGAACATTGTTGCAAATAGTATATATTTTTAAAATAGACCATCAAAGTAATTCCTAAAGACGTTGCGTCATAGTTCTAAAACTCCTGAGATAGTTTATTGCCCCAGTTATGTATATTATATTATAGTTGTACATCCATCATCTTTAGAAGATGGCACCATACGTACAAGTGAAAATACATATTTCGTGTTATATTTCGAGTACTACTCGACCGATTGGACCAGAATTATTTTTTACAGTATACCATTTAAACTCTGACTGTAGACAGCATATTTTGTAGTTCCCACGCTAGCATGTATTCAGTGCAATATTTATATAACATTTTGAAAATATCTTGACTGCTTTTAATTACATGTGACATTATGACAGTCTGTTATGAAGAATTTGGCTTTCGTATGGCTAAATGTTGTAAATTTGACTTTTTGGAAAATTACACGACGTAAATAATGGTTAAATATCATACTTCGGGAGTTACTAGACTAATTGCACACAAACTTTATGCTTCGACAGTTCGTAATTTAAACGTTTGGGTAAATCTGCACCGACATTAAAGAAAGTAAACTCTTTTTGCTTCTTCTACATAATATAATTGTATTCTGTTTTAAATTATTCTAGACGGTGGACTATAAGGAATTTCAATATCGTAAACGTAAAATGTTGTTAATTGTTAATAGATTAAGTAACTGAATAAGCCACACAAAGAAATCAGGAATTTTTTCCTTAAACGTAATTTGTTTAAAGTTTATAAAATTTTCTGGTTGTTATGGTGTAAAGTAAAGCATACGAGGTTCAGTTATTTGGTCCTTCTAAGTTCAGGGACCTGATTTAGGTCATATTTTGGCGCGTTGATCGTTTTTACTTAAATTACGAGCATTATATTAAGCCGCCAAACGTCGATTTAGCATTGTTATCGATAAAACGCCACTGTCACCCAAGAATGTAGTAACATTTCCATTCCCAGTAAACGTGAGTATCTTTCAGTTTTTTTTTTTTTATCTCTTAATCTCGATACCCAAAATCTGTCCAAATTGTGTGTTTGAAAAAGAATTTCCTACTGTACTTAACTCAGACTGGAGCAGAAGTTAAGGGAAAGTAACATTAGCGTACAATTTATTATGTTTATATTAAAATGTTCAATACAGATTGAGATGTATATGTGGAATGAACCTGGACAAAACAATTTTGCAGAAAATTATTTTAACTAAAAAACAATCTACTAAACGGAAGATGCTAAAATAAAAGGCAAACGCTTACTTTATTTTGTCATTTGATGTATCAGGCAGTTATGTTGTTTTAGTTAATTGCACACTTCTGGGTATTTAGAGTAAATTAGACTGTCTTATGCGACTCGCTCAGGATAATTAAAATTTCTGACACAACGAAATGAACATTACAGTATGCCCACTTTCACCTTTACCGTCAGTCTAGTCAGATGAGTGTTGGCGTTTAAGCTTTCAATGCGGATTTTACTCTCCAGTCCACCTCGACAACTGAACTGGATTTCCTCGCTCCACTTCTTATTCAGTCCAGCCTGGTTAAGTTTATTAAATTATTTCATTTCACATTTGTCTGTCCATTACAGGTTAAATCCGGATTGGAAACTTACTGAATAACATAGGTTTATGATATATTTTTAACACAAAATACATGTGTAATCGATGTCCGAGAAATAATTTGCATGTTATTTAAAAAGACCACAAACCTCGTTCTTCAAGCTATTAATGTGCTATATTATAAAACCATTACGCTATAAATTATATGAATGCGTTTGTGTGTGTATTGCTATCAAGTGTTTGTATTAACATTATTGCAAACATATGGCTGTATAACTAAAAAAAGTGCTAACCAAACATGTATTGGTATACGGGCCAAAAAATATATAAATAATATAAAAAGTATCTTGTTTCTGGAACAACATGGGTAACGCGGGAAATTAGAATTATTTGAAATTGTAAAATATACAATTGAATTAATTAAGGCAAGGTTATATCTGATTACAAAATATTTGATACTATTTTATTCATATATTAATTTATTTTGAGATTAATTAAACATATGTTTCGCCGGCTCGAATGAATTGTCATGTTTGAACCCAATATGGCATATATTCTTAACTCGAGATTTGTTTTTAAGTTTTGTAACAACATGCGTAATAATAATGTGAAGAAGTGTTTTGTAGTGCTTCCTTATAGTAAGAATGTTACAGTTGAAAAGATATATCCGCGTAAACGACATGCATTTGAATACTTCAGGTAAATAATTTCAAGTCAAATTGAAATATATAATAGAAGACTTGTCGTGATTTATCTGTTACAACGTCCTGAAAAGAAACCGAAATGAAACATACGTGCAGTCTAACAACGGTTTTGTTCTGTCGTTCTCATCTCTTACTTTAGGACAAAAAATATGATCTTCGAATAAATGTTATTTCAGCAACAAAATTGCAGAGTTTTGTTACATATTTACATTAAAAATGTTTATGTCGTGTGGAAAAAATTTGGTTTTATTTAGCCAAAACCTTTCTCTGAGGGTCTGAATATAATTTGTCTTACAGATTCCAAACATGTGTAATACTGAACACACCATAATGTAGCATAATGGGATAGAGTCTAGTTAGTCTCTGGTTCCGAGGACTAATGCTTCATTCACGGAGAAGTGGTTGCGCTCTGTTTGTTGCAAGTGTGGTTTGGACGGAGACATGCGAGCTGCTAGTCGCACACGTATAGTCGACAAACTAAGTGCTCTGCCATGTATCCGTCCAGAGATTCCATTGCACGTCACCGCGAGGATACGGGCGCAACCTACTGAATACTAAATATCAGCGGGCCACACTGTCTCCTAAGCCACGGTTTTTTCACAGCTGAGAGCATTTCGCGGTGGCAAAAAGCTCCGCTTGTTGACGATAATGAACGAGAGCCGAAATACGCAAACATCAATGCATTTATAACTCACTTAACCTTTCATTTGTGGTTAGCTACTAATAATATGAATGAGTAAGACACAAGATTGAAGTCAACACCCAATTTCATAGTTTAGTATAACCAGCAAAATCCGCCACCATTAATTCTTAATCGCTGGCAACACTGTAAAAAATTTTCTCCGTCGATTTACGGAATTTCCGGTAAAAAATTCTCCAGATACCTCCGTGAATTCACGGAATCTTAGTTCTTAATCCAACAGAAATTTCCGTAAGACAGTTTCGTCACACGGACCTGAGCCATATTTACATGTCTATAATGCTACAATTGCATTTCTACAGATTTGCAGATTTACCGGTGATGTTATTAAAATATATCCGTAATATTTACATCTGTGTAACTTATAAATTTGCGATTTTTTGGTGCAAGTGTCCGCAGAAGACTTACGGACATATTACGTATGATTCCGTACTGTATATTTACTACAGACATTTCCGTATTTTACTTTTACGGACACTATTTCCGTATATTAACGGTACATTTCCGTTAAAATTTATCACGGTGTACATGAGAGTATTTCAAGTGGTACTGGATGCTGGTGGAATTTTTGGTATGTTACTAAGGAGTACTAAACAACAGTTGCTAAAAACTGTCACTAACATTAGGTGGCACTGTTAAAAATAATTTTCGTTGTTTTACGGAGAAGTGCTGGTAAAAAATTCTCCAGATGTGTCCGTTAATTTACGGAAGGCAACTAGCTCCACTTATGGAAACTCGCATATTTATGTGACTTCTTTAGGATGCAGGCGCAATAATGCGTTTGGTTATTTATTTAGTTCCTTCTCGTAGTTTTTCATGTGTTTAATTAATGAAACATAATTACTTATAACTGTGTTACAAAATAACGTTTCCGTTAGTTAAACAGACATTTCCGTAAAATTTCCCGTAAATTTACGGAAATTTTTAACAGTGAACTTATAAAGTTGTACAACAAAAACACATTCTTCTCTTTGATTAAATTATATAGAGTTGTCTGCAGCGTCAGGCTTCTGTACCCAGGCTCCAAATATCAGTGAGTGCAACGTGAATATTACCATAAGCGGATGTTACTTTAGAGCATCATAAACATTTTTTCGCACTTATGGTAACCCTAAATAAATATACTTGCGATATGACTGTATAATAAATATCCACATAATAATTAATTACTATACACTCACTGTTGGCTGTGGAACAAAAATAGTATTAAAGTGTCCTAAAGTAACCCTCGCTATGGTTGTACTATACAACAAAAATGTTACGTAATATAGGTAGGGCCCGGTAGTTTTCGCAAAAAGATTTTTGCCATACTTTGTTACAGTGCCTTACGTGCGCACCTGCAGCTCAACTTCATGATAATTGGCAGAGTGGTTTTGTGCAGAGTCGTTATTCATTTGACTGTGCCAATCAATACACGGATAACGTTCACACAACACGTCTGTGATTTGCGGGTTTAACCTCCAGACGTTGTATGTTACGGCATCCAATCACTGACCACAAAGCAGATATGCAGGTGCGCACGTAAGGCACTGAAACAAAGTGAGGCAGAAATCTTTTTGCGCAAACTACCGGGCCCTAAATATAGGTAACCAAAGAACATAAATTAGTTAAATGATTCTCAATCAGGTATCGTTGCAGCATAAAAAAATAACTAGATGATCTTGTGTGTTTGTATTTCACCGCAATGTTTTGTGAACAACCAGTAGACACGTTGTTCTTACCAATTAATAATTTAAAATTGTTCCTTTTGTAAAATTGGCATTTCGTGACTCACGAAACATCACCACGTGACTTAGAGAGGTACTAGTGAATAAGTGTATTTTAATACCAAACGATTTTCAATGACACATTAAAATGCAAGTGTTAATGTGACAGCAATTTTTGGAAAGCAAACAACAACAGATGACTTGTTAAATTCTCTAAGAAATTTGAATATGTATTTATTTACCTGACATATTTTCAAGAATGAAATAGGACTACCATTTCAACACAAACGTTCATAATTTGAAAATGTCATTGCATGACAATCACAACGTTCCTTATGATTCAGAAAATTATATATATATATATATATATATATATATATATATATATATATATATATATATATATATATATATATATATATATATATATATATATATATATATATATATATAT